>SKCR01028647.1:0-177914 GCA_019454045.1 Zanthoxylum bungeanum
TTTCAGGTTGATTGATTGATTTGTAATGGTGAAGATTTTAAATTTAAAAACAAGTAAATAAAATTACACGAATGTCGGTTTAAGAAAATTCAATATTAAAAACTATCTAGGGTTGTGAATCTTTCTAATATCATTAAAAGATGAAATGGTTATTTCATGTTTGTGTAATAAATCGGTTTACTAACCTGCAACACTAAATTATGCGAAAGCCTATGTCGATGGTCAGACGCAAATACCCAGTTTAACCCAATTGAACCATATGTCTATGTCAACCAAATTATCTGGATTTATTAAGTTTAAGTTCCAATTATAGCTACCCCCGCCCGACAGGTATATGTCTATCTTGTAAGGAAATCTATTAAAGGGTTATCTATCCTCAAGGAAGATCATGGGCTATTAAGTCTAAGGCTGAAACCTAAAATCCCTATGTCTAGTTCATTTTAGATTTACCAAATCAATCTTATTAGTGGCCAATTAACAAGATGCATTAGGCTTAAGATTTAAGACTTAATAAGTAAACCTTTAAATTACCCAAACTATAAAATAACCCCTTATAAAGCGGTGATATTAGAAGTCATCACAACCCCAGATAACTAATTTAGTTACAACACATAACTAGGGCTAGTAAAAACTTGAAAGTAAAAGACATAAAATAAAAATGCTGAAAAGTAATTGCGGTAAAGTAAAAGTTGAAAAGTAAATTATAATAAAATAAAATGCTAAGGTAAAAGGATCAACTTTTACTACTACTGATTTAGATATCTCCCTTAATATAATATATTAACTTGTGAATATTTTACCAACCAGCCATATAGGCGGTAACCTGATTAAGTCAAATTAAGTCCAACCAGCCATAAAGGCGGAATCAAAATAAACCTGCCATATAGGCGGTAAGAAAATTTAATTACCAACCGACCAATCTGACGGTATCCTTGATTAGTCAGGTTTAAACCAGATTAAAATGAATTACCAACCGACCAATATAGCGGTATCATTTTTAAGTCAACTTTTAAATAGTGAATATATTATATTTAAGGGAGATTAATCTAAATAGAAATAGTAAAAGAATTATCTTTCACCATAGCAGGGGGAAGTTACCTCCTCATGGTGAATAGTAAAAACTGTAAAAAGTAAAGAAAGTAAATTACTATTATTATAGAACGTAATTAAAATTAATTACAAAACTGAAATTTAAAAGAAACTAGATAGAAAACTCCTTATTTACATCATAGAAATTAGAGAGGAAGGTACATTAGAAACTGAAACCTCGAGCTCAATTTATAGGCGCGGATAGGCCTCCAGCGTCGCGACGCCAGCACCTTTTGGCGTGGCATGCTGAGGTGATGACACGTGGTGATTCGGATAAGGAGATAAGGAGACACGTGGCGAGGTGGCTAACAACTCAATTATTATGCTGACGTGGCGATGGCGACTGTCGGCACTATAGGATTGCGACATGTGGCACTTCGTGATTGGCTAATGACGACGTGGCGGTGAGGTGGCACGTTGACTCGGTCAACTGATGATGTGGACGCTGACGTGGCGATGACATGGAGTGACACGTGGCACATGTGGCAATGGTGATTGTCGGCACCGTAGGATGATGACACGTGGCACGTCACACGTTAGCAAATTAGTTGTGATGGTGACACGTGGCACGGCGCATGTTAGCAAAGTCAAACTTTTGAGATTCTGACATGTGGACCCGGCGCACGTTAGCATGGACCCGGTGCACGTTAGGCATCCCGACGCAAAAGGCTTGCACGTCGCGATGCGAGAAATGACCAAAATGCCCTTTTTCGTCCGTTTTCACTGTTTTGACCCCAAATCACCTCCAGAAAGTCCTGAAACTTTATTTATCTACAAAATAACACAAAACACATCAAAATATTCACAAAACTCAAGAAACTATACAAAATATTAGGTCAAATGAGTGGGAAATAGTGATATAATTACCACTCATCAATTCCCATAGACACATAGTCATACTACCAATGGGATTCCAAGGGGTCTATCCAGAGCGAAGCTGTTCTCGGTCCAACGGCTAACAGAACCTCCTATCACACTTACATAAGTATCAATAACTTAAATATATGAGAACTATGTCGTTAAGCTTCCATAACGTGCACAAGTGTAATACTAGTCTATTCCGCGTTATCGATGTCCAGTCTCGATCATACTACGACTAATGATATTTAATGATTAAACCATTCGTGAATTAATACTGTCTCATATCTTATTGATTCGGAACTAATCATAAGGACTTTTATCATTTATATATCCAAGTAATCCAATTACAAAATGATAAAATAGCAATTTCTTTTGTCAGATAGTTAATTTGTACAAAAACACAATGTCTTTTACAAATAGTGATATTATGAGTCATAATTGTCCAACATTAAAATCCTCTGCTCAATAGTTAATTTCTAAAATTCACTACATTAATTGGGATAGAATAAATGGTTGAAATTTTAATAAAATGGACCTTAATATGTCTAGTTTATGTCGGATTTTACGGATTTCGGTTTCGATTTCAGAAACTCATGTTCTAAACCGTAATTCAGGGTTATTCAGGAAAAAATTGGGTACAGTGGCAGCAGGTCTTTCAACTTCACAAATTCTGTTTGGCTTCATCCTAAATCTGAAAATTCTGATTTTTGGATATGTTACTCTTTTATATCTTTATTTTACTAAAAATTTTACGGTTCATTATTCGGACATCAAAAAGGCAAGTTATTGTTTACGACCTCTCCAGAATGTGACTTCATTAAAGCTTACTGCCCAGCATACCAATTTCACCACTCTCTTAACTTCATTTTATTTGGCCATTACTACCAGATTTTTCAGCACATAAAATACATATTATCGTGCATAAAACTTGCTGGACTGCTATGTTTTTATTTAGCTAGCATTTCACAACCACTTAGCGTCAAATGCCCAAATATGGATGCTCAAACCATCATCTTTCTCTTGAAGGAGTTGTATGCAACTTCCGTTCATACCCTGAGATTCCAAGTGTCATGTGACTTATTCCAAACAACTTATAAGGAAGGATCTGTTAGTGGACATGTGCTTAAGATGATTGGCCACATTGAAAAATTGGCCAACCTCAGGTTCATCATGGATCATGAGATAGGTCACGATCTAATTCTTCAATCCTTACCGAAAGAATTCTCTAACTTTATTATGCGGTTTCATCTGTCTGATAAAGAAGCTACTTTAGCAGAATTACACAATCTGATAAAGCAAGCAGAGAATGACTTGAAACCGGAGCTTAAAACCTCCGTCATGCTTACGGGTACGGACCTGAAGCCACGGGGCCTAAAGAAAAATAAGGGCAACGCCAAGGCTCCAGATCATCTAAAGCCCAATGGTAAGGTGGAGAAGAAAAGGGGAAAGAGGAAATGTTTTTTTTTTGTGGAAAGAAGGGTCATTGGAAGAAAGACTGCAGATCCTTGAAAGCCAAGGAAGCTAGGGAAGCCCAGAAGGCCAAGAAGCCCAATGCTTCAGGTATGTTGTATATGATAGAACTATATTCTCAAAACTTTGAACCTTCTACTTGGGTGCTTGACACCGGTTGTGGGACTCACTTGTATAACAATGTGCAGGGCCTAAGAAACAGTACGAGACTCCGTCATGGGGAGGTTGACTTACGCATGGGTAATGGAGCAAAACTAGTTGTATTGTGCGTGGGGACTTATTCATTAGTTTTGCCGAAGGGTTTAGTTTTAGACTTAGAAGATTGTGTTTATGTACCTTCTCTAGTAAAGAACATCATTTCAATTTCTTCTTTATGTAATAAAGGCTTTTCATGCCTAATAAGTTGTAATGAATGTTCTATTTATTTCAATGAAATAAAATATGGAGATGGTATTTTGAATAATGGTATCCATGTCTTACAAACTAATAAAGAATGTTCAACCTCTAATATATACAACGTTAACTCGAATAATCTCAATGAATCACTTCTATGGCACAGTCGCTTAGGTCATATCAATGAAACAAGATTAACTAAGCTACATAAGGATGGGTATTTCAAACCCTTCAAATATAAACCTTATGGAACTTGTGAGTCTTGTTTACTTGGTAAAATGACCAAATTACCCTTCAAAGGTAAATGACAGTGTGCAGCGGAGACATTATAACTCATACACCCTGATGTATGCAGACCAATGTCAGTCACCGCTAGAGGTGGATTCTCCTACTTCATTATATTTATCGATGATCATTCACGATATGGGTATGTGTACCTTATGCGGTACATATATGAAGCCTTTGAGAAATTCAAAGACTTCAAGGCTGAAATAGAAAACCAGCTTAATAAATGTATTAAGTCACTAAGGTCTAACCGAGGTGGTGAATACTTAAGCAACGAATTTCAAGATTACTTGAGAGAAAATGGCATTGTTTCCCAGTGGACTCCTCCGGGAACTCCACAGCATAATGGGGTCTCCGAAAGGAGAAATATGACATTATTAGATATGGTCTGATCAATGATGCCAGGCACGGATCTACCTCTTTCATTTTGGGGTCTTGCTTTAGAAACTGCAACACTACTACTAAACCAAGTTCCTTCCAAGACTATTAGTCAAACACCATATGAGTTATGGTCTGGGAAACGTCCTAGTCTTAGTTATCAAAGAGTTTGGGGATGTGACACATATGTCAAGCTCACACAAACTAACAAATTGGATGATAGAGCAGTTAAATGTAAGTTTGTAGGATATGTCTTGAACTCAAGAGCATACGTGTTCTACGTCCCAAATGAACAAATAACATTTGTCTCACGAAATGCTAAATTTCTAGAGAATGAATTCCTTCTCAAGAAATATACTAGGAGTAGACTTGACCTCGATGAGGTACGAGAAGAACAAACTAACATAGAACTAAACCCCAGGCCCCTCAAAAGGGCAGCGATGGAACAACCACAAGGTTATGAACTCATAAGGTCTGGTAGGGAAAGACATGAGCCTGAAAGATATGGTTTCCGTATTGATAAGGAACATGATCAGGTCATTGATAATTACGATCCCACCAATTATGACGAAGCAATGTGTGACATTGATTCAGTCAAGTGGCTTGAGGCCATGAAATCTGAAATAGACTCTATGTATCAGAATCAAGTCTGGACTTGGTAGATGCACCTGAAGAGATAAAACCAATAGGCTGGAAGTGGATTTACAAGCGTAAAACTGATGCAGAAGGCAACATCCAAACCTATAAGGCTAGGTTGGTGGCGAAAGGTTACAGATAAATCCAAGGAATTGACTATGACGAAACCTTCTCGCCTGTTACAATGATAAAGTCCATTCAAATTTTACTGGCACTAGATGCACACTTTGATTATGAGATTTGGCAGATGGATGTCAAAACAGCTTTCCTTAATGGGAGCCTCGTAGAGGAAGTCTATATGACACAACCTGAGGGGTTCGCATCTAAGGATGATCATAATAAAGTATGCAACCTTAAACGATCCATTTATGGACTCAAGCAAGCCTCCAGAAGTTGGAATATACGATTTGATGAGACAATCAAAGAATTTGACTTCATCAAAAATGTAGACGAGCCTTGTGTTTATATGAAAAGTAGTGGGAGTGCTGTTGTATTTCTTGTATTATATGTTGATGACATATTAATCATCGGGAATGATATTCTCATGATGCAAGCCACCAAACAATGGTTATCTCAGAATTTCTCCATGAAAGATTTGGGAGAAGCAGCCTACATCCTCGGTATTAAGATCTACCGTAATAGATCTAAGAGGTTGTTAGGACTTTCTCAATCTACGTACATAGATAAAGTTTTGAAAAGATTCAAAATGGAAGATTTCAAAAGAGGTAATTTACCTACTTGTCATGGAATCAAATTATCTAAGGAGCAATGTCCACATACTTCTTTAGATATAGAGCATATGAGTAGGATCCCTTATGCCTCAGCAATAGGATCGATCATGTATGCCATGCTAGTACAAGACCTTCTGTCTCTTATGCTCTTAACATAACGAGCAGGTATCAGGCAAATCCTGGTGAGCAACACTGGGCAGCTGTCAAAACAATCCTCAAGTATCTGAGAAGAACTAAGGATGTTTTTTTGACATACGGAGATTGTTCTGAGATGAAAGTCATTGGTTACTGTGATGCGAGCTTTCAGACCGATAGGGATGACAGCAGATCGCAAATAGGATATCTGTTTACTTTAAATGGCAGTGTTGTAAGTTGGAAAAGCTCAAAGTAGTCAACTACAGCGGACTCCACCACTGAAGCCGAGTTTATTGCAGCATCTGAGGCAGCTAAAGAAGCAGTCTGGAGAAAGAAGATCATCACGGAGCTGGAAGTGCTTCCCACGATAAAATAAATGGCGTCACGATGTACTGTGCAACACGGGCGCCATTGCTCAATCAAATGAACCAAGGTCCCACCAGAAATCCAAGCATGTACTCAGGCGATTTCATCTCATCAGGGAGATTTTTGAGAGAAAATAAGTTATTATAGAGAAAATACCCACAGAAGATAATCTTGCAGATTCTCTGACTAAAGGGCTGACTCAACAAAAGCATGATAGGCACACCCGAGAGTATGGTGTCCAGATTCATACTAGTTGGCTATAGTGCAAGTGGGAGATTGTTAGGGATATGCCCTTTACCCAACTTGTGGATGGGCTATATGCACATGTATTTGTAATATTTTCATTAATTAATAAAATGGCAATCTTTATTATTGTCTTACATAAATTATATGAATCATCAACATTGTAATAAATCCTTTGGAGTAATAAGACGATGGCTTCCACGCCTTATGAGAATCATTACTCTTAAATGTTCATAGTCATAGTTTTGTGAATAATCTGAGCGTTCACAAAGCGGAGAGACTAGCATGATGATATGATCCACCCTTAAGTGGGGTAGCCGATCTCATAGGCTACGAACGGAGATCCGTCCGCTTGGTGTATCACATGGATGCATGAGTTGCTCGTGTCCATCGAATTGACCGCCGAAATTTTTCATATGGAGTGTTTGAGCGACCTAGTGAGTGGACAGTTTAAAACATGAACTAAAGGGGATTTGTGAAAATTTTATTTTCTGAAATTAAAATCATCTCATTTTACAAGAAAAACTAATCTTTCTGAAACCTCTTTTCTTTGTCTAAAAAAAATCCTCTCTCTGTAAATTTTTTCTGGAAACTTCTTTATTTATGTAAAATTTTGAGATCTCTCATAAAACTAATTCTTTCTAAAACTCTTTCACAAAACTGTTGTTTCTGAAAATCTCATCTGGAAAAAAACTGACATATGGGGGCGTTACGTATCGATGTCCCCCCACACGACTAACTAGTGTCTTTGGGCGTTATGTATCGTTGTCCCCCAAGTCACAGAACTAGAGACAGAAGCGTTAATCAATGATGTCATCCTGGCCTCGAACTAGGATATAGGGGCGTCATATAGTACCATACTGCTAGTTCTGAAACTACATGTGCACATGTCTACTATATCCGTCAATTCCATAAGTCGTCAATTCCAAAAGTCTTCAAGATTGAGTTTTTCCCCCAATCCAAAAAAATAATAAAAGAAATCGTCTCAAAATAACAAAGTATAATAGCATTTCTCAACTGGTCTGAAAACTGTTTTAAACTCATCAAAATATTTCAATAATTTTAGCCTCATCTCAAAGTATAGCTTAGATATCATCAAATTCATATTACTTTATAAAATCAAGAAAATATAACCAAAAGAAAGTATCCACTCACAGATTTGGAAACTGACTAGCACTACTTCACGGTGTTGAAGAGAGTCACGATTCATGCCGATAATCTATAATCGATAAATTTTATTAGAACATAAGTTGTGAGATATGTTTCCGATCAATAAGTAAAATATGCAATGCATGAATACTTGACTTCACTGAGTTACTAACTTATTAGCGTGGTCTATGAATTTTTACAGGCTAAGGTTTGGAGTTACACAAGTGCGGGAGAAGGAATTTAGATTCTACTAGTCGGTAAGAATTCACTGCTCAACGCCTAACTTTGAAAATTCACTATAACTAATTGGGAATGAATCTGAGTCTAAAATTTAATAGAATAAACCTTATTGTGTCTAGTTTTTGTCAGGTTTTATGGATCTTAAATCCAATTTTAGAAACTCAAGTTCCAAACCGAAGTTTAGGGGATGCTCAAGCTGATAATCTAGGTGCAGTGACAGCAGGTCACCCAATATCAAAAATTCGATTCGGCCTAATCTTATGTCTAAAAATTCTGATTTTTGGATATATTTCTCCTTTATATGTTTAGTTTACCCAAAATATTATGGCTCATCAATCGGGCATATAAAATGCAAGTTAGAAGCGACCAAACACAGCCTGTCCGGAATGGGACAGAAACTGACTTCATTAATTATCTTACTTGTTTCACCTTTTAATTTAATACATTTAATCTGGAAACCCTCAACAAAATTTCCATTATTATAAACGCTTTTCATAATATAGAAACCATGCTTAATTTCTTAATTTATCTCGAGCTTAGGATTACGTCGAACACTTGGTGTGCGACATGTCTAAATTCCTTCTTTCAACAATCTTAACTAACTCTATCCTTATTTCATACATACACAGCTCAATGACATTATTCAAGTCCCCAAAACACATTCAAAAACATCCCTCATTCACTTCTCATCACATCACATTCACAACTCCATTCACAACACTTACAATAACATATTCCTCCAACACAACCAATGACCTCACATTTCACCTTAATTGGCTAGCCCTTGGTTTAAGGCTTCAAAAATTTTAACACCATACAAGGACAATAAGTCATTACCATATTATTATACCTCAGAAATCATGATAATGCATTAAGTCAATTTGTCACCAACATCTCCCAACTAAATGCTAACTATATTACTAACATTATTAATAAAATAAAATAAAAAATCATTTCCCCTCTTTTACCTCACAATTTCATCACAAATCTTCAAGTAGACTTAAGCACATATCTACTAAAACAAACACCCTAGGTTAAACCAACAGTTAAAATAGCTCAATTCTCTTTTTATGGCAGCCCCCATTTTCGACCTCATCATCAAATTGAGGGGTTTGAGGGTTCTAGATCCAATAAGGCTTGATGAGTCCTGAAATATTAACACCGAAAACCTAGAAAATCATTCTATCATGTCTAATTTTTTCAAAAGAAATAAATTAAAGTTCCCTGAAACCCTAGATGCGAAAATGGAGTCCATGGATTTCATTCATGAAACATGAAAATGAAGAGGGAAAAGGGATAAGAAACCTTACTTGCTTTAGTGAACTCCATTGCTCTTGATTTTGGGCTTGAGTGTGGAAGAAAAGAACTTGAGAAGTCATGGCTTAAAAGCGCTTCCAACGTGAATTTAGAAGAAAATGGATAGTATCCATTGACAAAAAAAATAACATGGGCTTAAATAATGGAAGGGCTGATTTTTAATAATAAAATAATGATAAAACAAAATGGGGACATTTCTAGAATAGTCCACGTGTAACATTGTTCATGCGCCTTTGACTTATAATTTGACCTAGATCAGGTCCGAATTTGGGAATATTTTTAACATGGAAATTGTAGGTTTTAGTCTTAGCTTTCCGATGATATAAAATTCATGAAAATCTGAAATTATACGAAAACATTACGTCCAGATTACTAAATCTAGCTTGTTGACTTTGTTAAGCTAAAATGATGTATTGTAACTGAAAATTTATCCGGGGACCTCTGTACAAGATTCCTAAGGTACGAAATCTATTTTAATATTATTTTATGAGTTCTAGGCTGTTATGCATGATGATTCACTCTACCGAATATGATCAGTCTGACCAGAGGGTTATAGTTAGCTAGTCAGGTTTTCACGTCCGATAATATTTTTACATCATTCCCAATGAGTAAAATATCATTGATGTACGAAATGAGAAAAACCACATTTCCAATAATGACACACTTGTATACACAAGGCTCATCAAAGTTCTGCTCAAAATTATAAGACATATCAAATCTTATGTTCCAAGATTGAAATCCTTGCTTGACTCTATAAATGGACCATTGCAGCTTGCAAACCTTTTGCTATTGCCATTGGGCTATGAACCCCTCTGGTTATACCATATAGATATTTTCTCTTGACATTGGCTCTGGTTGTACCATATAGATATTTTCTCTTGACATTGGGCTTTGAACCCCTCTGGTTGTACCATATCGATATACTCATCAAGATTGACATTCAAGAATGCAGTCTTGACGTCCATCTTATAAATCTCATAGTCATAATATATGGCAATGGACATAAGATTGAGGATGCATTTGAGCATGGCTATTGGCAAGAAAGTCTCCTCATAGTCAACTCCATTTTTCTAGGTATAACCCTTGCCCACTGTAGGCACTGCATTTTTGCATATAAGTCCCGATGATAAGTCTCACATGGAGACACTACCTCTTTAAATTGTGGAAGCCGCGGGAAACGGACGTCGGAAGGGAAGAGTCAGACATTGACATTTTGTTTGATTTAATTCGCTTGTTTAGCTTCGGGTTCGCTTGTTGGACCTCTGTTTTAAAACACATCCTTAGCCCAAACCCCCGCAAGTCACACACCAAGCCCACACACCACCAAGCCACACACCAAGCCCACCAAAATAAGCCAAGCCCACGCCCAAATCACTAAAGTACATGCCCATCACCTTCCAAAATAAACAAAATCACACATTAAACACATGCCAATATCAAGACAAATCACCTTCCCGAATTAAAAGATACAAATCAAATCTCATCAAATGCTTTCCGAAGCCAATTAAAAAAGATCAAATCAAATAAAATCAAATCATATCCCTAATCAAAAGAGAAGAAATCAAATCAAATTAAAACACATCCCTAATTAAAAAGATTTTTCCTTAAAGCACAATAATTAAAAGATATTTCCCATAATTGCCAAATCATTTCCCTATTCGCATAAGGATTACCCCATCATTTGCCTATAAAAAGAAGCCTTTAACTCAACCTTGAAACCCCTGGCTCATCCTCACGAAAACACAAAGAAAACAACCTAGCGCATTCACGCATTAGCCCCCTGAAATTACCCTAGTCTATTCGCACAGCACCATCACCAAGAATCCTTGCATTGCCGCACCATAAGCCTCTAACCTTCATCGTAAAAACCCTTCATTCTGCCCTCAAACTCATGCCTAATAACAGCCCTCACAGCAGCCAACTCACACGCCAATAACAGCCTTCACAACAGCCCTAATCCATGCCTAATAACTGCCCTCACAGCAAACAAATCAACCCTCAACTTCTCACCCATTCAGCCCTCTTCACCGACACAAATAGCAACCAGTAAGTCCTCACAACCGCCCTTACTTAATGCAAACAAAAAACCCTTATCAGCCCCTGACCACCAAAAAACCCCCCTGAAAAACAGCCCCTGTGTTGGTTTTTCTAAGGTCCCAAGATCAAATCAAAAGACATGAAATTATGTGTGAACACATCAACGGAGGTAGCGGAATACTCACATTGATCGGTAGAGTCGATTTGAAGACAAATGAACCCAAAAAACGCACTGCCATGTAAGCCTACTGCATGCAGTCCACTGCCTACAAAAACAGAAAATTAAGTGAAGAAACGGAGCTCCTAGCTTCGTCGGATGGATCCCGTCTCATGGTCGAACCTCCCTACCACCTTCGCAAGACTTGTAAGTGTGCTAGCACTTGATTTCTCACCATGAGAAACCACTCTTGCTTCCTTTAGCTCACGCCCAAACTAGTTCCAAACCAGTGAACACTTTGCTCAAATGGGCGTGAGAGAGAGAGAGAAAATTTGAGAGAGAAGAAGTTGTGTTATGTTAATTAAAATGATTTACCAAAAATCAATTATATTTATGCCATAATTTATTAAATTAATAATAAATTTATGACACAACACATGCAATGGCTTAGAGTGTCAAACACTCAAACTCCATGCAATGACATTGAGTGCAATGTACACAATCTACATGCAAAGCATTAGAATGACATGTGTCATGTGGGCCCCACACGTTTCCAAATGAAAGTGGGCCCACGTGCACTCACGCGTTCGGGTTCGATATTTCCGAAATACCGAGCTTACGTCGCGACGTTAATTCAATCGAATTTAAATAAATAATGCGCCTGGCGAAATTATTATTTACGTCGCTAACGAATTAATTCTAAATTAACTCGTTTGCCCGAATTAAAATCTAATTTTAATTCCGCGTCGAAATCTAATTTCGTTTAATATATCGAATATATTAATACATCGATTAATTCCGAATTAATCGTTCTCTCTCTTTAGACGACATTTTATCCCGGATAAAATATCTCCGTTATTAATCCTAGATTAATTTTCTCTCTCTCTACTTTATAATCCCAGATTATTCAAGAGTGCGAGTTGTGCGTCATCGGTGGATTATCGGGAAGCGACCCATGAGATCCCCGGATAATCTGGCAGTAAATACGGTCGTCGGAGTATCCGAATCACGTACGTACCAAGTACTACGTTCTACCGATTTACGAGACAAGGTCGACTCCTAGCAAAGCACCAAGTCTCCCAATTCTCCGGACATATTCATTTAAGAATATAAGATCTGTATCAAGCGTAGTATACAATTGTATTGTGCATATCGGCCCAGTATCGGATAATCACGTGCTAGGGCTGGGGCTGGATAAGTGTCTGCCCCGTCCGAAACACATCGGATGTCTGGTAACTAGTCTCTATAATCGGATATTCATGACCTGGCATAATATCACGATTGGATGCGCATCACTTTAAGAGCACTAATACCGTATCCTGCGTGACATCATCTCCATTACGACTGGAGTGACACTTCCGTCTTGACATCACATCCAATACACTACGATTCTCTGATAAACCCAGAAGAGGTGAACACAGAACCAGTTAAGATCCCCAACCACCAAAACCAAAGTTTACCGATTGTCGTAAGTATTAGCGATGCAAGTCTCAGGTTAAGACTATACACACCTACCTTGATTTCGGCCTCCCATAGACACCTAGTCATAATACCAATGGGATTCCGAAGGGTCTATCCAGAGCGAAGCTGTTTCCCGTACCATCGTTGAAACACGACCTCCTATCGCACTTGCACAAGTATCCAATACTTATATATATGAGAACTATGCCGTTGTGCCCTCACAACGCGCACAAGTGCAATACTAGTCTATTCCGCATTATCGATGTCCAGTCTCGATAATAACGGCTAGGGATATTTAATGATTAAACTTTGGGGACTGATACTGTCTCATATCATTCTCAGTCCAGGAACTAATCATAGGGACCTCTCTTCATTTATATATCTATGGTGATCTAATCACAAACGATGAGAGTGCAATTTCCTTATTACATAGTTAATTTGCTACAACAACACAATGATCTGTGCAAATAGTGACGCTATGGGTCATATTATCCAACAATCTCCCACTTGGCACGTAGCGAGTCACTCAAGTGTCCTACACTCGAACTATGTACAATTCGCTCAAATTGCTGAGGAAAGGTTTTCGTCAGCGGATTTGCTTAATTATCGTCTGACGCGATTTACACGATCATCACATCGCCACGATGTATGATCCGAACGAATCAGATGATGATACAGAAGTATATATCTGGATCGTCGATGAGACCTTTAATTCCTTAGCCTATGCTGACGCCTAGCTCAGCTGCTAACAGAACTTTATCTAATCTTATTAGATTTATTTTCTACCCAGATGGTCTTCTATTGCTGCCTCAGCTGCAGCAATGATCCGCATTTGTTGTTTATTCGGCAACAGTTATCTTGCTAGGAAGATTTCCAGCTCACTGTCCCTGTTATTCAAACTTTATAGTACCGCAGTATTTACCGGTTGGAAACTTGCAGCAGTGATCCCAGTCACTTCAAGTTCTCCATCTCCATAGTTTAAGACAACATCTTTAGTTCTCTCAGATACTAACAGATGTTCTTAATCTTCAATCCAGTGACTGTCACTTGGATTGACCCGATTGTGACTCCATATGCTCGAAGCGTATGAGACACCAATACAAGTACATTTTAAATGTACAATTTCCCAGAGAGTGTTAACAACTCCAAATCTATCCCAGTAGATCTTTATTCCCTGAATAAAGGTTGTTACTCCCCAGAATTCTACGGAGAATTCTATTGAAAGAATATCTATGAAAGCCAAGCTTTCACCAATTGCTTTATGGGAATTTCACTGTCAGTGCGCTCTCCCACTAACCTCCTTATATACACAAGAATTATTTCGTTTTGAGTCAAATCATAAACCATTATGATTATTTCAAAACGACAGTTCCAAGAACCTTATGCTTGCATCAATCCAAACATGGATCGAATAACCCGCAAACCTGTTTGTCGGTTATACAAAATCGTCAGGATGTTGTAAATATCCTCCAAAAGGTTTCCTTTTCAGGAAAGCGATTTTGATTGTAACTGACAAATTTCATAAATGAAATACGCAGTTATCAACAAGCATTTTCAAAATGGATTTATCATGGCAACAGGTAAAAGGTTGAACCGTTATTAACATAATGTTGATAACGCTACCTTTCCGTCAAAACCTTAGGTTTGCACGTTGGTATGTTGCCTTCCATGTATGTCTTCCTTGAAGACGTTTAATGTACCATAGGCACAACGCCTTGTGGTACAACAACTAGTATCCAAACATAGTTGTTATACATGGAATCCATTTCGGACTCATGGCACTTTGCCATAACAGGGAGTCGATACCTCGTATCACTTCCTCAAAACGTAGTCGGATGGTACACCACCATAAGATTGACATCTTTATGAGGTTAGATCAGAAACCCATACCCTAGGTTGTTTTCTGACTCTATCCGATCTACTAGTTTCTTGTGTATTTGAAGATTAATGGTATAGTTCATCATAGATGAACTATTTGTGTTCCATTAAGGACTTCGTGCCTTGATCAGTATTACTCCGATTTTCATCGAGTATCACTATCCTCCCACTGACCACTGCATATCGGTATTCCTCTCAGGAAAACCGCATGGTGAGCAACAATATATTGTTCTCATGTGGGATTTACAAGTACTATATTAAGGTTTCCCTTAGGATAACCTATATTGGCACTTATCCAATTTGGGTCCTTAGTTTGGTATCATCCAAACGCTATGCCTGGCATACCCAAATTATCAGGAATGAGAAACCTCGTTTCTTCCCTGTTCATATCCTATATGATATCTGTCAAACAGATTTATATGGAACCTTATTCTAAATAAGTTTTGCACTGTTAATACATATCCTGTTGAAGGAAACAGTAGCTCAGAGCGACTCGTGATAAACCTTATCATGTCCAACAAAAATTCGGTTTTTGGTTCGGACACACCGTCTAACTGACGTGTCTCGGGAGGAGTCCTCATACGAAAGAATACCGTACTCTTTCATTTATGTATGAAACTTACTGCTTAAGTATTTTCCATTACGGTTTACCGTGGCGGAATAATACTATAGCCGATCTGTTTGTCTACTTCGTGTCGAAACTCTAAAGTTTCCGATCTGTGTTCTTCAAAAGAAACACATAACCACAACGTGATGTCACATCCGTTAAGGTCACGAAATATTCATGTTCACATCTAGCCCAGCTAGATATGGGCCCACTTACTTCACCATGAATAGGGCTAACAGATCGGTGGCCTTTTACTATTACCAAGTAAATAGCATTTTAGGTATTTTACCTAATAAACTAGATTCGCAGACCTTATTTGAATAGTCAAATCAGTCATAGTACCCACTTACAAAAGTGTGGATATACCTAATAAACTAGATTCGTAGACCTTATTTGAATAGTCAAATCAGTCCTAGTACCCACTCTTCAAAAGTGTGGATATACGAGTCTTGTTTAATTGTGTCCCAGACAACAATGCCACAAATAAGTCTCCATTGATCAAATCAATTTGAGCTATTTATTTGTCATTTTATATGTTTGAGATTTTATTTATATTCAAAATATAAATTCTGTTATTTACATCCAATGTATTTATCTCAGTATCATCTTTATATATTGAAAACTTTAGTGTTCTAGAATATAAAGGTTTTATCCGCAATGGATTAAACACTGATATAGAGATAATGACTCTAGATAAACTAGTTACATTATGACAGTTCCTAATTTAAATACATACCCAAAGGGTAGTTTCTAAACTTAGGTATCTACGGTCGAAACAGCGACTTTCGTCCCGTTTCCGATTCGCAGAGAAATCTCGGCTTGAAGCCAGTATCCAGCTCACAGCGGATTCTGAACGTCAATACATATATTTTATGTACCACACTAAGTATTTAAAATCCAATTTTAATACTAGTAGTGAACATAACTTTGACAAATATTTTAAAGTTAGAGCCTCGCCCTTTCTTTAATTCCTTCGTGTCTTCCATATCCAAATGGTAGTCACTTTGGGATATGTCAATTACCTTTTCAATATTTCACAAACCTTTGGCCAAGCCTTGGGTTTTAGAATATCGAAATGATGTGCACCTTGTGCAACATGCCCAATTGCAAACTTTGACTTTTCTCCACTAGAATAGTCAATTAATTCTCCAAGAATTATTAATTGCAACTTAATACTTTTAAATCTAAAGATAGATTTATTATAAGTATATTAATTAAGCACTAAAGTCATCATCACATAAATCTTCCAAAGACTTTATGCTCTACTATTTGCTTAATTATGGGCTTAGTAATAATAAGTTATTTTATCAAATAAATTAACCTATTATTAATTCCCAATAGAAAATTAAATCATTTAAAACATTTAATCCAATGATTATATATTTTAAATATTCAACCTTTCAATATTTACTTGATTTTAATAGTCCAACTATTTAATCAAATTATTAAGGTACTATTTATTATAATGATTACAATAATCCAATTATTTAATCAACTATAATTTTAATATTGATTACTATAATCCCATTATAAAATCAACTATCATTTAATTCAATTATATTGATTACTATAATCCAATTACAAAATCAACTATATATTGAATGAGTTTGTATATAGTCCAACTATATATCTTTTAAACAACATAAAATATTAGTCCAACTAATACTTTTAATAAATATGACGAGTAAAATAAAATGAGCGTGTGTTTAGCGAGTATTCGAACGAATGTTGCAAATTCAATACTTGCCTCCCACTATTTTTCGTCGAGCCTCTAACCCTCTGTCGAGTACTCGGGAAACCGTGTTTCCTAGTGGGCTAGGATCCCGTTAAATATCACACAATCTTGACTTTGGCCAACAAATTGTATGATAATTAACTAGGTAGATCTCTAAGATCAATTGGATCTCATCCAATTCCTAGATCCGGTTAGGTGGACATCCAAGTCCTAAACATATATCTTATATATGCCTATAATCCAATATATATACCCTAACCTTTTTCCTCTGAATCAACTAGGCCTTGGCTTTGGCACAACAAACCTGATGATCCCAGTCAAGCGCGGACCCATTGACCATGGAGGCTTCGTAATCAATGTCAATGGACAAGAAGTGGTCTTGACTTTGGCCAACAAACCACAACTTGGACACGACACCGATATAGAACAAAGCCTCGTGATTAAAACACATTTGATGGACAAGGGCTTGACTTTGGCCAAAAACCCTGCCAATCTCGGATCTTGAGTAAGAATCACTCAATGGAAGGAAAAACGCATGATATTTAATGAGGGTTTTTCGCGTGCAAATTGGCTACCAATTTAATTATCTTTGTTAAGGTCTCATCATCATACACCCTTAAACATGCATTCTAAATACATAATAAAGCGAGTATGAAAAAATAAATAATAATGATATGCGGATGGATACTTAACACATTGATCCTAGATCAAATCTCTCCCTTTCTCACTCAAGCTAGCACTTGTACTACTTCTACCCGTTACACTACACTTCTAAAGAAACCTCATATATATAGAGGGGAATAGGTGAGAAGAGAATACAAAGAGAAAGAAGGTGATAAGGCTGGACACGCAGGTCCAATTTAATAAATCGAATTTATTACAACAATTTCTAAAATTGCCCACCCGACTAATATCCATCCGATATACATTATTCATTCAACACAACCACGTATTCACACACATAAGCATGCTATCAATCAATCTAATCAAATTAATTAATCTGATAATTAAGTGATCATCCAATGTTCAAACAACGATTTGATTTTGTTCGAGTCAAACTCGTTTTTGCGAATAAGTACTAAAGTACGAATTCATGAATTAAATTAAACTACATCATTAAATCTAATTTAACATGTATTTAATACTAATTCACAATTCAATTCAAAATTAAATATTACACTTTTATTTAATAAACCTTTTACGATTTAAATTCCAAATCTAATCGTAACGCGTCTCAAAGACCGATTAACGTCCAACGTCAATTCAATTAAAGTCCAATGGGCTTTTGATTGATTTCTTAAGGCGTGGACTTTTGGTCAACTCGGGTCAAACCGATAACCAAAGTCCAATCCGGGATTTACCCCATAAGCCCATAAATCAATCTTGGCCCATTAGGCCCAATTGAACATAAAAGGTTCATTAGCCGCAATTGGGCTTTATGGTTAAGGTTTTGGCCCCAATTGGATCCAATCCACTTGGCCTAAACCAAACTTGATAAATCAAGCCCAATAGGCCCAATTACAATTTAAATTCTAATTTCCAAAATTAGGCCCAATTAATTAAATCCAAAAATCCAATTTTCACAATTTAATTACCAAAAGTGCATTATATGATTAATCAACTAAATCAACATTTTAAAAACACCAAATTAGTCTTATTAATCATATTAATTCATTATCACATGTCAAACACACATAATGAAAAATCAAATCCATTTACATGCTTCAATGCTCTCGGCCAAGGAAGGGATTTTGTGTCCGATTTGGTTTCGATCCAATCGAACCTACAATCGACATCAAATCACACATCCGATTTGATTTATACACATCCAATGTCACAAAATCAAAAATACCAAGACATTAAAGGGCATTGTAGATTCGGCCAACATAAGGAATTTAGGGTTTTGTTCAATTTAAATTAATCCAATTCAATCTTAAATTAACATCATCCTTTATCATTATAACTCATCCAATGAATTAAAATGAAAAAATTCCAAGTTCCAAACACATCACACATTCGGCCAACACTTCCAATTGGGCAAAATGATCCAATCACATTTTGTTGAAATTGATCAATCAATCTTCAATTAAAGATCATTTAAACATGCTCAATTAATCAATTTAACCAAATCATGCTTAAAATCAAATACCCAATATTAGTCACATATTCGGCCAAGATGCAAAATTTGGGGAAAATAATTCCAAATCATTTTTCATCAAATTAGTCCAACCAAAATGAATTTAAACATGTTATAAGCATACTCAAACAAGCAATTTATTCAAATCATGCTCAACAAACATTTACCCAAATTTTAAGCCCTACAAATTTCATGCTTGCAACATTAGCTCATGATGCCATTGTTGGTTTTTCTAAGGTCCCAAGATCAAATCAAGACATGAAATTATGTGTGAACACATCAACGGAGGTAGCGGAATACTCACATTGATCGGTAGAGTCGATTTGAAGACAAATGAACCCAAAAAACGCACTGCCATGTAAGCCTACTGCATGCAGTCCACTGCCTACAAAAACAGAAAATTAAGTGAAGAAACGGAGCTCCTAGCTTCGTCGGATGGATCCCGTCTCATGGTCGAACCCTACCACCTTCGCAAGACTTGTAAGTGTGCTAGCACTTGATTTCTCACCATGAGAAACCACTCTTCCTCCCTTAGCTCACGCCCAAACTAGTTCCAAACCAGTGAACACTTTGCTCAAAGTGGGAGAGAGAGAGAGAGAGAAAATTGAGAGAGAGAAGTTGTGTTATGTTAATTAAAATGATTTACCAAAAATCAATTTATATTTATGCCATAATTTATTAAATTAATAATAAATTTATGACACAACAATGCAATGGCTTAAAGTGTCAAACACTCAAACTCCATGCAATGACATTGAGTGCAATGTACACAATCTACATGCAAAGCATTAGAATGACATGTGTCATGTGGGCCCCACACGTTTCCAAATGAAAGTGGGCCCACGTGCACTCACGCGTTCGGGTTCGATATTTCCGAAATACCGAGCTAACGTCGCGACGTTAATTCAATCGAATTTAAATAAATAATTGCGCCTGGCGAAATTATTATTTACGTCGCTAACGAATTAATTCTAAATTAACTCGTTTGCCCGAATTAAAATCTGATTTTAATTCCGCGTCGAAATCTAATTTCGTCTAATATATCGAATATATTAATACATCGATTAATTCCGAATTAATCGTTCTCTCTCTTTAGACGACATTTTATCCCGGATAAAATATCTCCGTTATTAATCCTAGATTAATTTTCTCTCTCTCTACTTTATAATCCCAGATTATTCAAGAGTGCGAGTTGTGCGTCATCGGTGGATTATCGGGAAGCGACCCATGAGATCCCCGGATAATCTGGCAGTAAATACGGTCGTCGGAGTATCCGAATCACGTACGTACCAAGTACTACGTTCTACCGATTTACGAGACAAGGTCGACTCCTAGCAAAGCACCAAGTCTACCCAATTCTCCGGACATATCCATTTAAGAATATTAAGATCTGTATCAAGCGTAGTATACAATTGTATTGTGCATATCGGCCCAGTATCGGATAATCACGTGCTAGGGCTGGGGCTGGATAAGTGTCTGCCCCGTCCGAAACACATATCGGATGTCTGGTAACTAGTCTCTATAATCGGATATTCATGACCTGGCCATAATATCACGATTGGATGCGCATCACTTTAAGAGCACTAATACCGTATCCTGCGTGACATCATCTCCATTACGACTGGAGTGACACTTCCGTCTTGACATCACATCCAACACACTACGATTCTCTGAAAACCCAGAAGAGGTGAACACAGAACCAGTTAAGATCCCCAACCACCAAAACCAAGTTTACCGATTGTCGTAAGTATTAGCGATGCAAGTCTCAGGTTAAGACTATACACACCTACCTTGATTTCGGCCTCCCATAGACACCTAGTCATAATACCAATGGGATTCCGAAGGGTCTATCCAGAGCGAAGCTGTTTCCCGTACCATCGTTGAAACACGACCTCCTATCGCACTTGCACAAGTATCCAATACTTATATATATGAGAACTATGCCGTTGTGCCCTCACAACGCGCACAAGTGCAATACTAGTCTATTCCGCATTATCGATGTCCAGTCTCGATAATACTACGACTAGGGATATTTAATGAGTAAACCTTTGGGGACTGATACTGTTTCATATCATTCTCAGTCCAGGAACTAATCATAGGGACCTCTCTTCATTTATATATCTATGGTGATCTAATCACAAACGATGAGAGTGCAATTTCCTTATTACATAGTTAATTTGCTACAACAACACAATGATCTGTGCAAATAGTGACGCTATGGGTCATATTATCCAACACCCTGACCACCGAAAAATAGCCCCTAAAACACAGCCCCTGACCACCGTAAAACACAGCCCCCTGACCACCGTAAAACACCCTAAAAACACTGCCCTAATTCACGCACCAACGGCCTTAAACAGCAGCCCCAATTCACACCAAAACTGCAGCCCAAACAGTGAAAACCGTAACCCCTAATACCCTTATAAACGCAAAAACAGTCCATTATTACCGCAAAGACAGTGACTAAAAAATACAGTGAAAATAGCATTGAAACAGAGTAAAATAGCAGTCCAAACAGCAAAACAGCGAAGGAAAATGTTGAACCAGTGAGCCGGAGGAGTTGCGGAGCATCAACCCTTCCGACGGACGTGTAACGCACTTCTGAAAGACGACTTAAGAATTTAGACCTGAGGGCACCCCTTTTATTTATTCTCTTTTTATTTTTATTTATTATCTTATTTTACTTTGCATGAGTATTGTTGGTTGGTGTATGATATGACTTTTGGATGAATGGAATATGTGTTCTCTCTTGCGGTATATCGGATGGAAACCCGGACGTAAATTCCGTAGCAGAATCTGAATGGACGGTAGTGCGGTCTGCACTTGGGATACAATACCACGTACCGCTTGAGAGACACACATATTTCGTTTCATCCAATCTCATGTTTATTCTTGATTTAATCGTTTAGTATGTTATTTTCTTTTATGCATGATTTAGTTGTTTAGTATGTTCTTTTTTATGCATGATTTAGGTGTTTATGTGATTAGAGGTATCGTTTTTTGTGATTCTGTTCGAATGCGTTATCAAACGCTACACGAACGTATGTATTCTGCCTCGTGTCATTCGAACGCGTTATCAAACGCTACTCGAACGCATACATTCTGTTTACTGTTCGAATGCGTTATCAAACGCTACTCGAACGCGTGCATTTTGTTTACCGTTCGAACGCGTTTACGAACGCTATATGAATGCGCACGCACTGGACAAGTCTCTTCATCATGTTTTATGCATGTTTGTTTCTTTAGTTATTTCTTTCCCCATCATATGCTTAGTTAGCTTTTTTAATATTTATGCTTTTACCGTTATTGTTTATTTATTTTTCCGCATTTATTTATTTAATATGTTCATGAAATTGTGTGTTTACCGTTATTTCGACTTACTTGTATGCATGCAAACTTAGACATATGATTGTGCAAACTTAGATATAGGATTTATTTTTATGAATGTAAACTAGATCTAGGTTATTCTTGAATATATATGTTGTGTAGATTCGGTTAAGTTATTGCACCAATCATTTCATTACAAGTGACATAAGTAAGGGACCATTCCGAACCCAACGGTTTGAGGTCTTACCTTGCGAGGGGTGAGTGCAGCCTTAAATCATTTTCCCGGTTCACACCGGGTGGAAACTCCTTTATTTTACGGTTTAGTCCCCCGCGGGCTACTCTGTACTCCCGACTAGGCCGTGAGCCTAGAACAGCGTTGTCAATTTCTGTGTCCTACAGTTTGGTTACTCCACTGGGGATAGAGAATCGGCCCCGAAATAATGTCTTGTAATGTTTGGATTTTTGCTATTAGTTGACTGTGTCTACCGTGGGTTGAAAGGGGTTTAATCAAAGGCATTATTAAGGCTAGGTAATGGTTTGGTGTCTTCCTTCATTCACTACCTTTCTATAAGGAAAATCTCTGAAGGCACCTAAATAATCATTACCCGCAGCTCACTGTGACAGACTAATTTAGAGGACTTGTTGTTTATTCCTGTCACTAAGGCGATAAGAGCCTAAGAGGCTTGGGTATTTAAGAGAGTTCGATCCACCCTCCCTCTGGGGGATCTTCAATAGGAAATCCATTTGACAGTCATTCACGTATCATAACTCGTTGGCACGTACCGTAAGGTATAAAAAAGGTGCGCTCACTTGGTCGCTCGAACCCTTGAGTGGGGAGTCCTAATTGTGGGCAATCCTTCACCGGCGAGAGCCTTTGTCTACACTCCCATAAGCCCACATATGAACCGTAGTTGTATAATAAATAGAAATTATCTCTTTATGCTTGCGTTTAGGACCATCATCATTTGGATTCAGTTGGACTTTTTGTCATGAGGTATGGGCTTGTTGGGCCATTTAAACTGGGACGAGTCCATGCTTTATGGCAGTTGGGCCAAAATCATCTGAAATGCCAATGGGCCGTCTTGTGTTTAGGCCCATTATCATTCCAAGTTGTTTAGCTCTGTTATCGCAAAAGTGTAAACCTGTTGGGCCTTTTTAACTGGGACAAGTTTGCACCGCGTGAAAGTATGATTGAATGCTTTGGAATGATAATGGACCGACTTATATATCTCATACATCGCACGCATCTCATGCATACACGCATCATGTTAACCATGTGTCTTAAAAGCCATCATAGATACTCGTTGGGTTAGGGAATAGGGAAGACTCGTCAAAAGACCGTCAGCCAACATGAGCAAGTCAGCTAACGAGGGATCCCACCTGGATCAATTGGAGACCAAAGTAACCAAAATTACTGAGTAGTTGCAAGTTTTGACCAATGATGTGGCCAGTTTGACCTTACCCCGTATATCCAATAACAGGAAGTTATGCAACCAGAATGGAAAGACCATTAGAGAATCTTCAAGGACCAAGCCCACTCCCTCTGAGGTTGCCCCTATCAGAAATAGACGATTCTCCAATCTTGGTAGACCTTTGTCGGAGGTATTTGAAGAGCTGAAAAGGCAAGGACTCCTAAATCCCTTAGAGCCTAAACCACTTCCAAACCTTGTGCCATGCTACCTTGACCCGAACCTTTACTGTTACCTCCATCAGCAAAAAGGCCATGAAACTAACAAATTCACCCGCCTTAGGATTGAGATCCAAGACCTCATAGACTCCCATAAAATACTCGACCCCGAAAAGAAACAACCCAACACACACTGAAACCCTCTACCTAACTATCACTCTGTCCCACCACCTACCTACATGATCAACTCCGGCCTACCCGACAGCCTTGTCCTCAAAACCCATAACCACCAAACTTCTCGCATGGGGATAGGGGACAACAGTGGTAAAGGTGAAATAGAGCAGAGGGGGGATTTCTGGAAAAACTTCTCGGACAGTTACAAGAAGAAGGTTACAAAAAAGGGAAGTAAATGGGAAAAAGAACTACTGCACTTGGAGAATTTGATGGACGGAGGAAGAAAGAAGACGGGGGAAGACGAAGTTGCAAATTATGGAGATGTTTGTTTCTCTGATCTTATTCAAATGTGATCCATCATTTATTAATAATAAGGACATTGGCTTCGTCTACTTGTTCGAATATTTTCCTTAATAATAATAAAGACGTTCATTTCGCTTACCTGCCTGAGTCTCTTCCTTTCAATCTGCACGACATAACTATATTTGACAAAAGCAATCAACCCTGGTACTATGATATTCAGCGATGCTTAGAACACGGGGAATTCCCGAAAGAAGCAAGCATAAAAGACAGGATAGCCATTCAGAAGTTGGCTTCTCAATATGTGAGTTTGAAGGGAGAACTATACAAAAGAAAAAACAAATGGCGTTCAGATGAAGTGTTTAAGAAAAGAGGAAGCTCGAAAGGCGATGGAAACAGTATTGCCGGTGGAAGTTGAGATACAGTCCATGAGGGTATTAGCAGAAGTAGAGTTACCTGAACAAGAATGGGACTCGCAGAGATTTGAACAGTTGGTATTGCTCGATAAGAAGAGAATGAAGTCCTTACATCACATGCAGATATACCAGAAGTGGTTGGCTCGAGCATTCAACAAGAAAGTGTGTCCTACAAAAATCAGAAAGGGTGATCTGGTGCATAAGCAGTCGAAGCCATCAACAACAGACCCTAGAGGAAAGTTCAGACCCAATTAGGAAGGACCCTACATAGTCCAGAAAGTAATGGGAAACGGGGCAGTGAGACTGTCAGACTCGGAAGGGAACGAGTTCACCGAGCCGATCAACGTGGATAGATTGAAGCATTATTTTGCCTGAGGAAAATAAGACCAAGCAGTCACCGGTAGAAGACCTAACCCAACGGAATAGGAAATTCATTCATGCATGCATGCATACACGTAACGTACTTGCAATTTTTGTGTTTGTTCTGTGTTTGCAGGTTTCAAACAAAAGAGAACTGAACAATCACCAGAAAAGAAACGGTAGGAGGAAACTATAAGCAAACCCAGGGGGCGACCAGAGACATGCGTAGGCACCTGGCGCCAAGGAGCACAATGAGGGTCTAACCCATCCGGAATAGAGAGTACCTCCACACATGCATACATACACATCGCATGCACACATTTTTATTCTGTTGTTTTGTTTGTGTTCACATATCTCAAAGAAAAGAAGGAAAAGTGGCAAAATACAAGCAAGCTGAGAGCAACAAAACAGTATCAACAGTTTTCAGAAATGGATCCCCAAGGTTAAGGCCCACATATAATCATCAGTTTTGGAATGAACCCCTAGGGTTGAGGCCCGCGCTACCATTAGTTTTCGAGAATGAATCCCAGGGGGCGAAGCCCACATTATTAGCGGTTGAAGAATTCCAGAGAAGTAACAAAAAAAAAAAAAGTCCTTGATGGCTAAGCATATGTCCGGTGATGAAATTGTTTGTTGTAGGGTGAAACCTTAGAAACGATAAATGCGAGATGTGCTCTCATCCGGTATTCTGAGTAGTTGATATCGGCTAGACTCACGAGCACTTGATTACGTGATCTTATCAGTAGAAGCCTGAGTAGTTTGCGAAATGACTAGTTGAAGAGATGGCGGATCAGAGAATGACTGTTTGCCTAGATGTCCATCCTGGTTTACTTATGCTACGATATGTGATATGGTTGGAAACGAAGAAACAGTCTCTGAAAAGAAAAGGAAAAAATAGACCACCTATAACCGATAAGCGTAAAGCTACCCATGGTCGAGTATTAGGACCACCATGAGGAGAAATGATACCTTAAAGAGTAGGTGTGTCGAAAAAAGAGAAAGAAGAAAAAAAGTTCAAAATGAAAAGAAATAAAAGAAAGAGACGAAAGAAAAGAAGAAGAAAACCATATCATGTTGAGTACAAGGAAGTAATCACAGAGTATGATCAAGACATCTCGGTTGGTTAGACCCACTGATCCAATTCTCCGAGACAAAATCATCGAGTTGGCTTACTTAAGGATTAAGCTGCGAAAGAGCCTTGGCACACACACACTAGGAGTCTAGTTCAGATCACTCATTCAGACGAGTGGATTTGAGTGTATTAAGTACTTTGAAGGTTCTCTGGTTTCGACAGGAAGCATCCGTTGAGGACGAAAATATGTTTAGCTATCAGGACTATCTCGTGAGAGGCAAGACAGCATGTTGATATGAGACATCAGCACCAGTATTAGTTTGGGGGCGAGGCCCACATCAATATCAGTTTGGGGTCGAGGCCCACATTGGTATCAGTTTGGGGTTGAGGTCCACACATCATCAGAACGCCGGGTATGACACTCCGGGTATGGAGACACAATCATGACGCCTCGGGTATGGGGTTTAGCACGCCGGGTATGGCACTCCGGGTATGGAGATACAACCGCGATGCCTCGGGTATGGGGTTTAGCACGCCGGGTATGGCACTCCGGGTATGGAGATACAACCGCGATGCCTCGGGAATGGGGTTTAGCATGCCGGGTATGGCACTCCGGGTATGGAGACACTACTGCGACACTCTGGGTATGGAGACGCAACCGCGACACCTCGGGTATGGGGTTTAGCATGCCGGGTATGGTACTCCGGGTATGGAGACACTACTGCAACACTCTGGGTATGGAGACGCAACCGCGACGCCTCGGGCATGGGGTTTAGCATGCCGGGTATGGCACTCCGAGTATGGAGACACTACTGCGACACTCTGGGTATAGAGACGCAACCGCGACACCTCGGGTATGAGGTTTAGCATGTCGGGTATGGCACTCCGGGTATGGAGACACTACTGCGACACTATGGGTATGGAGACGCAACCGCGACGCTTTGGGTATGGGGTTTAGCATGCCGGGTATGGCACTCCGGGTATGGAGACACTACTGCGACACTCTGGGTATGGAGACGCAACCTCGATGCCTCGGGTATAGGGTTTAGCATGCCAGGAATGGCACTCCGGGTATGCAGACACTACTGCGACACTCTGGGTATGGAGACACAACCGCGACGCCTCGGGTATGGGGTTTAGCTTGCCAGGTTTGTCACTCCGGGTATAGAGACACTACTGTGACACTATGGGTATGGAGACGCAACCGCGATACCTCGGGTATGAGGTTTAGCATGCCGGGTATGGCACTCCGGGTATGGAGACACTACTGCGACACTCTGGGTATGGAGACGTAACCGCAACACCTCGGGTATGGGGTTTAGCACGCCGGGTATGGCACAACCAAATCAACTCAATCCAAAGCAACAGGCAAGTCAAGTGGCAGCTGGCGAGCCAGGTAAGTAAAAATGCATTGCATAACCTTTGATAGGATTGTCATTGTCAGACACTGCACAAGTCTCATCAAAGTGGGGACGACTGTAGGCACTGCATTTTTGCATATAAGTCCCGATGCTGAGTCCCATATGTAGACACTACCTCTTTAAATTATGGAAGTCGCTGGAAACGGACTTCGGAAGGGAAGATTCAGACATTGACATTTTGTTGGATTTAATTCGCTTGTTTAGCTTTGGGTTCGATTGTTGGACTTCTGTTTTAAAACACATCCTTAGCCCAAACCCCCGCAAGTCACACACCAAGCCCACACACCACCAAGCCACACACCAAGCCCACCAAAATAAGCCAAGCCCACGCCCAAATCACTAAAGTACAAGCACATCACCTTCCAAAATAAACAAAATCACACATTTAACACATGCCAAAATCAAGACAAATCACCTTCCCGAATTAAAAGATACAAATCAAATCTCATCAAATGCTTTCCTAAGTCAATTAAAAAAGATCAAATCAAATAAAATCAAATCATATCCCTAATCAAAAGAGAAGAAATCAAATCAAATTAAAACACATCTCTAATTAAAAAGATTTTTCCTTAAAGCACACTAATTAAAAGATATTTCCCATAATTGCCAAATCCTTTCCCTATTCGCACAAGGATTACCTCATCATTTGCCTATAAAAAGAAGCCTTTAACTCAACCTTGAAACCTTTGGCTCATCCTCAAGAAAACACAAAGAAAACAACCTAGCTCATTCACGAATTAGCCCCCTGAAATTACCCTAGTCTATTCGCACAACACCATCACCAAGAATCCTTGCATTGCCACACCATAAGCCTCTGACCTTCAACGTAAAAACCCTTTATTCAGCCCTCAAAATCACGCCTAATAACAGCCCTCACAGTCGCCAACTCACACGCAAATAACAGCCTTCACAGCAGCCCTAATCCATGCCTAATAACAGCCCTCACACCTTCACAAACAACCAGTCACAAAGCCCCCCTCCTTCACGCATCAGCCCCTTCAACAAACCCCCCATGAACTTCATGCATCAACCACTTGAACCAGCCCTTCCATTCACCGAAAGTCACAGTCCAAAACAGTCCTTACAACCATCGCAAATCACCCCTGAAACTGCACTACAACATCACCAAAAATCACCCCTGAAACTGCACTGTAACATCATCGAAAATCACCCATAAAACTGCACTGCAGTCACCGAAAATATACACTCAAACAGCAGCCCAAACACCCTTAAACAATAGCTTAAATTACCAAAAAATACAACCAGAAAACATCAGCAAAAACAGAAGAAATAGCGACCCAAAACAGCGAAGCGACGAAGGAAAATGGAAAATCAGTGAACCGGAAGAGTTACGGAGTGTTAGCCCTTACGACGGCAGTGTAACGCACTTCCAAGATGCGACATAAAAGGTTAGACCTATGGGCACCCCTTTTTTATTTATTTCTGCTTATTTCTTTTATTTTGCCAATATTTCTTCGCATGGGTATTGTTGATTAATGTATGCTATGGCTATTGGATGAATGGAATATGTGTCGTCTCTTGTGGTATATCGGATGGAAACCCAGATGTAAATTCCGTAGCTGAATCCGAATGGACGGTAGTACGGTCTGTATTTGGGAAACAACTCCACGTACTACTTGAGCAAACGGCATGTGTTTCGCTTTATTTAATCTTGTTCATCTACTATTTGCATTTTTTTATTCTGCCATTTACTTTCCGCATGTTACTTATTTATTCATTGTAATGGAATGCGCATGGGCAAATCAAGTTGGATTAAAGGTCCTCCATTTTGAGGGATGGAAAGCCTAAGGGCTATCTTTGCCACGATGTTTTGCCGCGCCGGACGAAGTATGTTTGATTGAATGTGAGATATGTTTAATCAGACATACGAAGTCCCATATCATTGTCTTATTTATTTGCATGCATTGTAATGTAATTCGCATGGGCTTATTATGTTGGTCTAAAGGTTCTCTACTTGAGGGAAGAAAAGCCTAAAAGGCTACCTTTACCATGACATTTCGCCGCGCCTTTTATTATTCCGTTATTTGCTTTCTGTATGCCATCGCCTTGTTAAATCATACATCATAGTGTAATGCGCATGGGCAAATCAAGTTGGATTAAATGCCCTACACCTTGAGGGATGAAAAGCCTAAGGGCTACCTTTGCCACGACGTTTTACCGCGCCGGATGAAGTACACTCGATTGAATGGGAAATGTGTTTAATCGGGCATATAAGGTCCCATATTATTTATTTGTTTGTTCATACATTGTAATCTAATGCGCATGGGCTAACTAAGGTGGGTTAAAGGTCCTCCATTCGAGGGAAATGCCTGAAGGCTACCTTTACCATGATGTTTTGCCGCGCCGGATGAAGTACACCCGATTGAATGTGAAATATGTTAAATCGGGCATACGAGGTCCTACATCATGTATTTTTTTATCCATGTATGTGTTTGTGTCATTTCAGATGCCATTTTGGCAATCTCGTTCGAACGCGTTTCCAAACGCTACACAAACGTATGCATTTAGCCTCATTCCGTTTGAACGCGTTTAAGAACGCTTCTCGAACGCGCACGTATTCTGCTTCACCATACATCAGGTCTGATCCCGTTCGAATGCGTTTCCGAACACTATACGAATGCGAACCTTATGTTTACCGTTCGAACGCATTTTCAAACGCTACACGAACGTACATACAGTGCAAAGACTTCTTTTCGTCACATTTCATGCGTGTTTCCTTCTTTGATCATTTCTTTTGCACTATATGATTAATCATATCATTTCATTATTTACGCTTAGGAAGTTATCATCTATTTATATTTCCGTATTTATCTATTTAATGTGTTTATGAATTGTGTGCTTGCCGTTATGTCAATTTACTTCTATGCATGCGAACTTAGGTGTAGGTTGTATGCAAACTTAGATGTAGGTTATATGCAAACTCAGATATAGGTTTTATTTTCATGCACGTGAACTTAGGAGTAGGATACTCTTGGGAATATATGTTGTGTAGACTTGGTTAGATTATTGCACAAATCTTTTCATTACAAGTGGCATAAGTAAGGGACCATTCCGAACCCAACGGTTTGAGGTCTTCCCTTGCGAGGGGTGAGTGCAGCCTTAAATCATTTCCCAGTTCACACTGGGTGGCGACTCCATTTTATTTCTCCGATTTAGTCCCCCGCGGGCTACTCCGTACTCCCGATCGGGCTGCGAGCCTGGAACAGCGTCGCCGATTTCTGTGTCCTACGGCCACTAGCCTAGCCTTGAAGGTCTGTACCTTCTCATATGCTCCCCTATTTCTCTTAGAGATCCACTTGCAACCTATTAGTTTTACCCCATCAAGTCGGCCTACAAGCTCCCAGACTGAGTTGGAGTACATATACCATCTTGAGGTTAATGGTTTTAAGTCGTTCCTCTTTATCAGAATCATCTATTGCATTACGGTAGGTGAATGGATCATCAACCCATCACTAGAAGTGACAACTTGTGCTTCTCCAACTCCTAGATAGCGATCTAATTATTGTACTACCCTCCCACTTAGTCTAGGTGGCAGATCATTCTGACATACTTGCATCTGACGTTCTGATGTCGAAGGTGTTATATGTCTGTCAATTGTTGTTGATGATAGTGTACTGGTCAAACCAGCAAATAACTCCTCAAGTAACACTTTACTTCGAGGTTTGAACTCCCTCATATAGTCCTCCTCAAGAAACGTAGTGTTTATCAACACAAATACTTTGTTATCTTCTGGACTATAAAAGTATCCACCCATAATCTCCTTATGATTGCCTACAAATAGACACACTTGTGAGTGTGGCTCCAACTTAGTAGTCTTATTCTTCATCATATGTGTTGGACACCCCCATATATAGAAATGTCGTAAACTCATTTTACGATCACTCCAAAACTATAAGGGAGTCTTAGGAACACACTTAGATGGAACTATATTAAGGATATACATTGTTGTTTGCAATGCATACCCCTATAATGAACTACGTAGTGAACTATAACTAAACATAGATTTATCATGTCTATGAGGGTTCGATTTCTCCTCTCTGCAACATCATTTTGATGTGGTGTTCCAGGTGCTGTGAGCTGTGATATTATCTCATGCTCAACTAAGAATTCCTCGAAATATCTATTAAGGTATTCTCCTACACGATCCAATCGTAGAGTTTTGATTGTCTTACCTAATTGGTTCTCAACCTCAACAAGATATTCTTTAAACTTTTCAAAAGTATATGACTTGTGCTGCATTAGGTAAATGTACCCATATCTAGAATAATCGTCAATAAATGTAATAAAGTATTCATAACCTCCTCAGAATCTTACGTTCATCAGTCCGCAAACGTTCGAATGTATTAGCTCAAGTGGTCGACTGGCTCTTATATCTTTTCCAGTAAAAGATCTTTTGGTCATCTTTCATTATAGATAAGATTTGCAGATTTGTATAGTTCCAAGCTTTAACTGGTTTAAAGCTCCGTTCTTTATCAAACTATCTATCTAGTCAATGATAATATGACCAAGTCTAAGATGCCACATATATGTGTCATCATGAGAAATCTTTTGCCCTTCTGTTTTCAGTTTTTCAACCTTAAACATTTCAGTGTTGTGCAGTGAAGCGGTCTTAACATATATAAATTATTTTCTGAGTTTCCTGTGCATATAGATAATCCATTTCTACCAATAATAACCAAATTATTATTAAATGAAACAGAAAAGCCATCATCCAAAATTCTAGAAACATAAATCAAATTCCTATGAAAACCAAAAATAAATAACACATTGTTCAAACATAAATAACTATTATTTAAAAAGCTTAAATTAGAAACTCCCACTGCTATTGCTGGAATAGAATCCTCGGTCATGACCCTCAAGGTGTAGTCACCTTCAGTAAGGTCCTTCCATGAATCAAGTAGCTGCAAAGAAGAACAAACATGGTTAGTTGTTCCAGAATCAACAATCCATGCGGATTTATCATCCTCCGCTAAAAGAGATTCGATGATAAGTAAATCCTATTTACATGTGGCCTTCTTCTCTTTCAGCTCAGCAAGGTATATAGGAAAGTTCCTTTTCCAATGCCCATCCTTGTAGCAATGGAAATACTTTCCTTGGCTTGGCATCATTGGAGCTTCTCTTGTTCTTCTTCATAGGCTTTGCCTTAGCCTTCACAATGCATTTCTTCTTGTTCTTGGCAGATTTAGAAGATTCGGCAACATTTGCCTTTCTATTGGCCTTACGAAGATCCATTAGCATGGACTCTTAAATGATTAAATTCCTCCCACTGACTTATTCCATCACGATGGAATTATAGAAGAATAATATTGAGTAAGAATCATATTTTTTTATTATATAGTCTTAGAACTAATTACTCATAAATTTATTCGTTTAATCGTATCAAACATCTTTGACTATATCAAAGACTTACGATGAATTTTATGGTTAGTTTTCAAATTTTATATTAGAATTATTTGAACCAGTCAAAGTATTCGATACGTGTTTCATTAAAATAGATTGAAAGTTCATCGAATCTCTCTAGAAATTCAATATGCGTTTCTTCAGAAAAACATAACTAAGGCATGAGAACTCATTAATTAAGTTACGAAGTAAAGAAAAATACCTACAGTAATTTATTTTTTTAACTACATACATCCAATGTATTAGTTCAATAAATTTACGGTCCAATCAAGATCATCAGTTAAATGAGATTTGGTTAATATCCCTAAAAATTAATATTAATTAAATGGATAGAGATATATGGTGTGATCTTGTTGGGGCGATTATGGGACCCCTATGGTTGGATCGGTATCCCGCGCAATAGAAGATGGTCTAACCCATGGATATCAAGCATTGGTGTATTTTTAAATAATTTAATGAAATACTATATTCCATTATTAGTGTATAGGAAAACACCGAGGCTAAATCGAAGTCCAAAAACTCAAAAACGGAAAGAAAAAAGTTTCAGTGCCCATAGTGCACGCACTGCGCTGAACTGTACACTACAGTGCGCGCTATGCACATTTTACACGTTGTTTTTCTTTTTTTTTTCTTGTTAAACCATCAGCTCTCTAGAAATAGAGAGCTGATGCAAATTGGGTAAATTATGTTATAAAACAAAATCAAGTTTTTCAAAATATCAAATTTTTTTACAAAATCATAAATTTATTCTAAATACGCACATGCGTAAATTTTGAATCCACATCACAAACCAAATTAAAATCCCACAATAAAGTAACTCATGAACAATTCTAGGTCACATAAAGATGGTCAGATGATTCTATAATGGTATCCATATCTCCAATCTTTCATCTAGAGTTCCAAACTCTAATTTTATGTTCCAAGTCCAATATGAACATATTTGACCCAATTACAAGTATATTGTGTTTATGCTTTCAAATAATCCATACACAATTCATTAGCCTAATTTCAACTTTAAGCTATGTTATTATTTATCGAATACATAATACATCACTATATGTTTCACCAACGAAAACTCACTAATGAAAACATAGTTTTAGAGAAGATCAAACAATCATAGCAAGCTAGATTCCAAGATCCAATTCTCTTCTCCTTGTAGAAAAATGTAAACAACTTCTAATGCTTCTCTAAACACTTCTTTTACTTAGGTTAATATCTCTAATTCTTGCTTGTTTTAGCTTTATCAAGCTTAATTAAAAACTTGCTTACGCTTGCCTTTTATAGTGACTAATCATCTTGTCTTATGTAATTTTTAATTAATAAAAATTCAAATCAACTTTTAGGTGGGCTTAATCTAATTTGTCCAAATACGCATAATTAGATGTGACTAATCACCTTTATCTACCACTTTAATTTAATCAAATTAAATCTAAGTAAAGTTTAACTAATTGATTACTTCATTGTCTACCACTTTGATTTAATCCAATTAAATCAAGCCAAATACACCTATTATTACATATTTTGTAACTACCAAAATATCCTCCAATGGTAGAGATATTTATGAAATTAAAACAAAGTCTTTGTGTGATTTTGGATTAATCAAATTAGGTCAAAGTAGATAATTAATGTTATCCAATAATACTTAATTATTTTAATCGATAATTATAATATCAAATATTATTTATTATCAAACATTATAGGCTACCCAAGTGCTCAATGAGTACTCTTCATATTGTGAGACTCTATAAATCTAGACACATTCGTCATATGAGAAATTTTCAAATATTTCTGACTTATGTCTATTCAAATAGTCATGAAGTATGTTGAACCATCATGAGCGATATGATTTAATGGATCACACACATCACTGTGTAGTAGCTACAATAAATCTTCAGCTGGTGTCCTACACTAAGAAATGGTGCCTTTCTCATTTTCCTTGGATACATAACTCACAAATCGGATAAGGATCTAAGGTAAGATCTTCAATCAAACCATCCTTAAACAATTTTGGTAGGCGTCTAACACCTATGTTACCCAATCTGTAACACTTTGGTCGAACCTGTCATACTCGATAGAGTGAATCATTATTCATAACACCTTAGAATTCATAAAATAATATAGAAAATAGGTTTCACACCTTAGGAATCTTGTATGGAGGTCCTGGATAAATTTTCAGTTTCAATACCTTATTTGAGCTTAATAGAGTTAACAAGCTAGTTTTAGTAATTTGAACGCAAATTTTTCGTCTGATCTCCGATTTTCATGAATTGTATATTATCGGAAAGCTAAGACTAATACCTAAAACTTCCATGTTGAACGTATTACCAAATTTGGACCCGAACTAGGTCAACAATACAAGTCAAAATTGCATGAACAGTGTTACACATGGACTGTTATAGAAATATACCCATTTTTTTTTTCAGATTTTGATCATTATTTTATTAATAAAATTAGCCACTTTCCTTTATAATTAGAAATTGTTCCTTTATCATTTTCATTTTGTGAAAAGCGTGAATAAGGAAAGCCCCTTACTCTATTTCCATCTTCTTCAAGCTTTTTCTATTTTTTTAAGCAAATGACGGTTTCAAGTCCAAGATTAAGCAAGTAAGCTTCTGACCTTTATTCTTTCACCAATTTCAGATTTTGTCATCATGTTTTTCTTTCCCCACTTCGTACTCCATGAACCCAAGGGATGAGAATGACTTATTTGACATGGTTAGGCTAGGTAGATCATTTACTCATGCATTTCATGACTATACACACATAGAATAAGCTTTGTGTCAAAATGCCCAATTTTCCCCAATTGTGTAAGTGCTGGCCGAATTCTCCATGTCTAGGGGAAGGTGATTTTTATTATTCTTGATAAATAATGGTGACGGTCCATGCATTTGTTGATGAATGAAATAAGTTTGTTGTGATTATGGAGGATGACGATTTTCGGCCAAGCTATGTAGAGAGGATATGATTGTTTTTGTTTGTGTTATGAAGTCTTGAATGATGTTGTTAAGTAATAGACATGTAAAGTGGGAGTGGAGATAATTAAGATTGTGTAAATGATGAATTTTTGGTAACTCACCAACCAAGTGTTCAAAAATTTTTGAATAGACATTCGCTGGTTACACGTTAACGGATTTACTAGATCTCCGAATCGGATGATCAAAATAAATGGACAACTTGATTAGACATTAAAAATAATTAGCCCAATGCTATGGTTACAATGATACAATTACTGTAGCAGTGGCTGATCACTTTAATCTCAGCAAATTATCATTTTGCCCATAATGCGAAAAATTTCCAAAATGCTGTCAGAACTATTCTGAAAATTTTCAGAATTTTTCTAAGCATTATACGCACCGTTATAGTACTGTGAGTACTGTAGTAATGGCCAAATAGTCATAATTTTAGAAAAATATGATTTTGGCCATAGTGCAATATTTACAAAAAATTCCCAAAATGCCTTCGGAATAATTACAAAAATTTCGAGTATTTTTCTGAGCCATTATTACATATCAAATTTCATCCACAACATCTCAATTTAACAAATAAAGTCATAATTAAATTAATTACATAATTAATCAAATTAATATCCTAATTAATTCAAAATCATACAAATCCTAACCCCTAATTACAAATTATGAGTCAACTATCATAAAGTAACTCAAGAACAACTCTAGGTCACAAAAGAGTGATTCAAGCAACTCTTGAATGATAATTTCGTGTCCTACACCCTAATTAGACCTAATTACACTAATTAACCTAATTAATTTTATACATACATCTCTAAGCTAATCAATTTGATTTCTATCATTCTAAACACATCAAATAAGTATGAATCAAAGCTACATCTCATGTTTCAAACAAGGAACAAATTGTAAATAATTTACCACACAAAGGATAATAAGAATTATCTTAATTCCCTTACAAGCTGTTGTTTCCAATTTGATAATTGACTTAACCAAATTAAAAGCCTTAATTTTTTGCTCTCTATTAAGCCTCAATCCTATTGAAAATAATTTTTCATTCCAAACTTAGACATGGGGTCGTCTTCTGGTCGGTCCTTACAATCCGAATCTCGTCTGGTCATCTTGACCGGAAGCTTTTAATTATATATATTTATATAGGGAGCGTCAATTTTTTCATTTTGACACTCTAATGTACATGGCTAAAATAAAGCCAAATATCAGTTAAATATATGGCTATTATTTTGTCATTTAACAAAGCTTATCTTATAAGATTTTAATTAATTAATTAATTAAAGGATATCCTAAGAATATTGTATAGTAAATAATTACTAAATTAATTAATATTTAGTTAATAAAATATATATTCATTTGACATGTGTTAAAATTCAATTGGACCTAATGTGTATCTAATCAAATTATGTATCATATATATATACACATTAGATATAAAAAATACCCCGGTATATATAAAGTTACGAATAATCCATATTATTCGTAATTAATTACCCTAGTACTCTACAAGTATATTTTGTTAGAGAGACTATCTAGATTCAGGTATATCTGTCACAGAACATATTTTGTTTCATAGTTTGCCCACTCATAAATTATGACCACCACACATAATCGTGCAGAACCATACAAGTTGAGCTCTAGGTATATCGTATAGTCCATTGACATAGGCTATCTGAATTATACTGGAGACAGATGAGAACGCCAAATATCTATTATACACAATTCATGTTTGTCTCGACATATTCGTGATTCTCTAGATAGACACACGATATGTATTTTCGCAGTAACCACAACCAATGATTTAAAGAATGACTAAATGGATATATAAATCCGCACATGGGATTGAAGGATCCTCTCTGGATACATCACAAGATATCATGAGGATCGGTCCATACCCAACAAACAGGCGGAGGTTTGGTCTAGATTGACTGGTGACATGACTATTGTCAAAGTGTAGAGGATCAATCATACATCCACGGTGGTATCATAAGTCAAGAACTAGATATGCGAATTGAGTCGAAAAGATTCCTATTGACGTTGGTGTGCCATCTATTGGGAATTCTTCTGGTGAGTCGTTCAATGTTCATCAAATAAATACCTACATGTCTAAATGAGTCTCCAAAAATTCATGGTTCAATGCGATGAACCATCGGATCGAGTCTTGAAATACAACATGTACTCGTCTCATATGATTTTACTAACCGACCCGTAAAAGAAAATCTCGATTAGGAACATTATTTAAGAATATACCACATGTAGTGACACCTCTCAATATCAATTACAAGTCTCGTTGTAACTGTGTGACTATTGTATATTATCAGGTCTTTGTTTAATATATACATCACTAAACCTCAGTTAGTTTCCGTCTAAACTAAATTAGATCAAACAGGTATATAAAAGACAAGACTTGATACCATTAAATAGGTAATATTATGAAAAATGATTGCTTGTATTCATGAATAAGTCATAAATATGATTTAAACTGGTGCTCAGTGCACAAACCCCAACCTTCATGGCCCTTAAAAGCTCACATAACACTTAAAGGTAAGCATTAGATAATAGGTCTATTATATAACTTAGAGTTTGTTAAACAAACACATATGTCTCTCTCGGTGAGCATCACTCAAACTATGTGTAACACCATACCAAAGGCAGGATGCTACCGGCATGAGACATGATTTAACCCATCTCCATAAGCCTCCAAATTTACAGAAAAATGGACATGATATATCCTAAAATTGGACAATCTGGATCACAGTCCAACATCAAAACGGAATCTGTAAAAAACATTACATATATAAAAAGGCCTCAGGTCCACACATAATATATCAAGCTCAAAATCAACACTTAAGGGCTTCATGCCCACATCATTAATCAACACTTAAGGGCTCAGTGCCCTCAACATCATAAGCAATCCAAACTCTTACTTAAAAAATAAAAATAGCATGATCATCACGACGAATATCACAATAACCATAGATCCTAAACTTCAAAGACTTTTCCCAGAACACTTGCGAGGGTGACTACAACTTGGGTAATCCGCGTCTCAAACATGGATTTCAAAGCTGGAGTGGTTGACCAGTCTAGAAGCCAACCTGCAAAACTAATAAACTCGCTTTGTATTAGTTATAAAGTAACCACGCTCGTACTACAAACAAACATACAAGTCAAGCAAATATGAAGCTTTTCAGAATTACCAAGTGTAGACAACAGAACTTGACGACGCTGTTCTAGGCTCGCGGCCTAGTTGGGAGTACAAAATAACATGGAGTCGCCACCCGGTGTGAACCGGGACAAAGATTTAAGGTCGCACTCACCCCTCGCAAGGGAAGACCTCAAACCGTTGGGTTCGGAATGGTCCCTTACTTATGTCACTTGTAATGATGTGATTTGTGCAATAAACTAACCGAATATATGCAACATATATGCTCGAGAATAAATTAGATCTAATATGCATTCATCAAAATAACTCATAATCTAAGTTTGCATGCTTGGAATGTAAGTCATTAAACGGTAAACACGCAATATCACACAATAAGCATATTGAGCCATTAAACCAAAATAAACAAATAGCAATTTAAACATAATCATAAACTAAACAAAATATCATGCCTAAAATAACGTAATCATGCTTTTGAAAATAAATAACAAACTAGACTACATCATGCTTTAAATAATAACTAAATAATCTACGAACTACAACATGCTCAAACACAAGTTTGGATGAGACGAAATACGTGTCTCTTAAGTGGTACGTGGCGTTGTATCCCAAGTACAAACCGCACTACCGTCCATTCAGATTCGGCTACGGAATTTACGTCAAGGTTTCCATCCTATATACCACAAAAGGGAACACATATTCCGCTCATCCAACAATCACATCATGCCTCAAACGACTCTCATGCGATAATATTCAAATTAAATAAAATAAACGAAAGATGATGAATAAAAGGGTGCCCTCAGGTCTAACCTCTTTGGTCGTCTCAAGAAAGGGCGTTACACGTCCGTTGGAATGGTGAATGATCCGCAACTCTTTTGGTTCACTAACTCAACGTCTTTCCTCACTGTTTTGCTGCTCGGGCTGTTGTTTTTACTCCGTTTCGCTGCTGTTTTGCTGCTGCGTTTCAGGTCACTGTTTTGGTTATTTAGGGGACTGTTTTGGGCGATTTGGAGGGCTAATTGGCTTGCGGTTTTAAGGGGTTTTAGGGGAAACTTTGTGTAGTTTTTTATTGCAGTTTTAGGGTGGTTTTAGGGCTGTTTTATGGGTTAAAATCGCAGCAAAAACTTGGCAGAATGGGGAGGCAGAATGCGGCAGTTTAGGTGCAGTGCAGTGGGTGTTTTAGGCTTGGTTTCAGGCGTGCAGTGAGGCTATGTGTAGGGGCTGTTTGTGGCGACTTGAAGGGCTTATGGTTCGGCTAAACTGGGCAGTGAGGGGGGCTGTGGCGTGTGTGCTGTGCTTGGCGTGAAGGTCTATGGCTGCACGTGAATCTGTGCGTGAATTAAGTGAGGGTTTGTCTGGTTACTGCCGAGAGTGAGAGAGGCTATTTTTGTTTGGGCGTGATGGCTTATGGTGGTTTATGGAAAGGGACGAGTGCTGAGAGAGATTGAACGTGTGTTTGTGGGCTGTAGAGCGTGTATGTTTCAGTCGGTGGTGTAAGGTGGCTGGGACGTGTTAAATGGAAGCAAGGCTGGAGGCGTTTGATGCGTGAAGGGGCAGTGGGCAATTAACGTGAGGCTACTGGATGTGTGGAGGGTGCAGGGGCAATTAACGTGAGTGGGAATAGGCTAGTGGCGTGTTGGTTGCAACGTGGGTGAGTTGAGGTAGTAACGTGGGGTCAGTGTGATCTGTGTTAGTGGTTGCTACAGGGGGGGCTTTGGTGCGTGAAGGGTGTGTGTCTTTTGTGATGGTTTGTTTTTCACGTGTAGCTGCTAAGTGGGGTCTGTGTGCAGGGCTGTGTTGTTGTTGCTTGAAGAGATGGGGGAGCTGGTCACGTTGGAGGGTTCTGCGTGAGTCTGAGAGAGAATTGTTTATTGTTTTGTAAGGGACCTGAGGGCTGCGCTGAATGGCTAGGGTTTTTGTTGTTTGTTGCGTTCCAAAGAGAGAAGAGAGAGGGACGAGAGATCAGAGAGGCTTAGGGTTTGTTATTTTTCTGTTTTTGTTGGCTTTTTGCCGTGAGAGAGGACGAGGTTGCAAGGGTTGGGAATGTGTTATTTTTATAGTGAGAGGGTAGGGGATTAGAGTTTGCATGGGATTTTGAATAAGGAAACAAATCATGTAAAATATGGAGGTGATTAATTAATTTTAAAAAGGGAAAGAATATTTATAATTTAGGTGGGTGATATATTAAATTGGTAGGTGATTAATTTAATTTAGGAAGATATTTATTTAATTAGGAATAATATTTTGTTGATTGATTTTAATTAGGTATGATTTTATTTAATATTTTATTTAATTTGGTATATGATTTAATATTTTATTTAATTTGGTATATGATTTAATTAATTATTTTATTTAATTTGGTATATTATTTAATTAATATTTTATTTAATTGGGTTGTATTTTGAGGGCCTTGGGCGTGTGGGCCAAGTGTGGTGGGCTAAGTGTTGTGTTGGTTTGGTGAGTGGGTTTGGGCCAAGGTTAAATGATTCTGGGTTTTTTAGGCCAAAGGTGCTTTAAAACGGAGGTCCAACGAGGGAGCTTGGAGCTGAACATGCGGATAAAATTTAACGAAATGCTGATTCCCTTCCGAAAACCGTTTCCCGCAACTTCCTCGACTAAAAAGGTAGTGCCTCCAAATGAGACTCATCAAAGGGACTCATATGCAAAAATGCAATGCCTACAGTCGCCCCCACTTTGATGGGACTTGTGCAGTGTGTGACTTTGAACAATCCTATCAAAGTTATGCAATGCATTTCTACTTACCTGGCTCGCCAGCTGTTGCTTAACTCGCCTGCTGCTTCGAACTGAGTTGATCTGGTGGTCCATTTTCGAACTGTGCTCCATTTGTGGAGCGCCATTTTCGGCATCTGATGTATGTGCCCCATTTTTGGAGCGCCATTTTCGGCATCTGTTGTGTGTGCTCCATTTTGGAGCGCCATTTTCGGCGTCTGCTGTGTGTGCTCCATTTTGGAACGCCATTTTCGGCATCTGTTATGTGTGCTCCATTTTGGAACGCCATTTTTGGCATTTGCTGTGTGTGCTCCATTTTGGAACGCCATTTTCGGCATCTGCTGTGTGTGCTCCATTTTGGAACGCCATTTTCGGCATCTGTTGTGTGTGCTCCATTTTGGAACGCTATTTTCGGCATCTGTTCTGTGTGCTCCATTTTGGAGCGCCATTTTCGGCATTTGCTGTGTATGCTCCATTTTAGAACGCCATTTTCGGCATCTGTTGTGTGTGCTCCATTTTGGAGCGCCATTTTCTGCCTCTGTTGTGGTAGCGGTCCATTTCTGAACCGTGCTATCCGAGAATGTGGCTCATTTTTGAACCGTTACTTGATGAGGTGGTCTTTACCGCTACAATCCTGCGAATACAAAATAAAAATTGTATGTATGTGATATATATATATATGCATGTATGTATGGATGCATGATGTGGATGTGGGCCTCGCCCCCAAACCGATACCGATGTAGGCCTCGCCCCTAAACTGACACTGATGTGAGCCTCGCCCCCAACTGATACGGATGTGGGCCTCACCCCTAAACTGATACTGATGCGGTCCTCGACCCTCGGGACTTATCCCCAAACTGATATTGATGTGGGCCTCGGCCTTGGGACTCATCCCCAAACTGATACTGATGTAGGCCTCGGCCCTGGGACTCATCCCCAAACTGATGCTGATGTGGGCCTCGGCCCTGGTACTCATTCCCAAACAGATGCTGATGTGGGCTTGCCCCCAACTGATACTGACATGGGCATCGCCGCCAGACTGATATAGATATGGGCCTCAACCTAAACTGATACTGACATGGGCCTCGCCCCCAGCTGATACTGATATGGGCCTCGCCCCCAGCTGATGCTGATGTGGGCCTCGCCCCCAACTGATACTGATATGGGCCTCGTCCCCAGACTGATACTGATATAGGCCTCGCCCCAAACTGATACTGATATGGGCCTCGCCCCTAGCTGATACTGATGTGGGCCTCACCCCTAACTGATACTGATATGGGCCTCGCCCCCAGACTGATACTGATATGGGCCTCGCCCCAAACTGATATTGATGTGGGCCTCGCCCCTAGACTGATATTGACGTGGGCCTCGCCCCAAACTTATACTGACGTGGGCCTCGCCCCAAAATGATACTGATATGGGCCTCGCCCCCAGCTGATACTAATGTGGGCTTCGCCCCCAACTGATATTGATGTGGGCCTCGCCCCTAGACTGATACTGACGTGGGCCTCACCCCAAACTGATACTGACGTGGGCCTCGCCCCAAACTGATACTGATATGGGCCTCGCCCCCAGACTGATACTGATATGGGCCCCACCCCAAACTGATACTGATGTGAGCCTCGCCCCTATGATTCATTCCTGAATACTGATGACATTGTACTGTTGCTGCTGTTAGGTTTTATCTAGGTCCCAAGATCAAACAAGCAATGAAATACATGTGTGAATACATCAACGGAGGTAGCGGAATACTCACATCGATCAGTTGAGAGACGCGGCAAGCAACAAAATTCGAAATTCCTCACTGCCAAGGGCGTGAACTGCAGTGAATGTACTCACTCACTATTTGGCTTCAAATTTGGTCCTTCGTCAAGCTCCAAGCTTCGTCGAACGGATCCCGCCTCATGGGTGAACCTCCCTAACACCTTCGCAAGTCTCGTAAGTGTGCTAGCACTTGTGTTTTTGCAACAAAAACCACTCATTGCTTCCCTATAGCTCACGGCAGTGAGCTGAAAGTGGAAGAAGAAAGAGAGCCCTTTTGGGCGTGAGTTGTGAGAGAGAAATGGAGGAGAGAAATTGTGTATTAGGTAGTAAAGCATTTCCAAAATGCCTTATATTTTTCATAAAAATATATTAAACATTTACCAAACAATTAATTAAAATCAATTGGTAAATACTTTCCACCAACTTACACTATTTCACCTAAAACCATCAACTATTCATTTCACTTTATTAAAGTGACATGTAGTCTTTCAATCAATCAATCACATCAATCAATCAATCAATCACTCAAAGTGACTTTTGATTTGACGCTTGATGTGACGAATGATTTGACGCTTGATGTGACTTGCGTCGCCGCACTCGAATTCGAAATACGAATGCGTTCGCAATCACACTCGGGCTCGGGTTCGCTAATTCCCAATTAGCGAGTTTTCCGTTGCGTCGTAATTAAATGATTACGCCTAGCGAATTCACTATTCACTTCGCTAACGAATTAATTCTAAATTAATTCGTTCGCCCGAATTAAAATCTAATTTTAATTCCGCGTCGAAATCCAATTTCGATTAATATATCGAATATATTAATTTAACGATTAATTCTAAATTAATCATTCTCTCTCTTTAGACGATATTTTATCCCAGATAAAATATCTCCGTAATTAATCCTAGATTAATTTTCTCTCTCTTCTATTAATCCCAGATTATTAATGAGTGCGAGTTATGCGTCATCGGTGCATTATCGGGAAGCGACCCATGAGATCCCCGGATAAGTCGGCAGTAAATACGGTCGTCGGAGTATCCGAATCACGTATGTACCAAGTACTACGTTCTACCGATTTACGAGACAAGATCGGCTTCTAGCAAAGCACAAAGTCTACCAAATTCTCCGGTCATATTCATCTAAGAATTTTAAGATCTATATCAAGCGTAGTATACCAAGTATTGTGTATATCGGCCCAGTATCGGATAGTCACGTGCTAGGGCTGGGGCTGGATAAGTGTCTGCCCCGTCCGAAGCACATGTCGGATGTCTGGTAACTAGTCTCTATAATCGGATATACATGACCTTGTCATAATATCCCGATGGCGGCCAGCACTTAAGAGAACTAATATTGTATACTGCGTGACATCATCTCCATTATGACTGGAGTGATACTTCCGTCTTGACATCACACCCAATACTCTACGATTCTCAATATACCCAGCATTGGGTACACAGAACCGGTTAGAGTCCTAGACGACCTCAACTAAAGTATATTGATTGTCGTAAGCATTAGCGGTGTAAGTCTCAGGTTAAGACCATACACACTACCCTGATGTCGGACTCCCATAGACACATAGTCATAATACCAATGGGATTCCGAGGGGTCTATCCAGAGCGAAGCTGTTTCCCGTACCATCGGTGGTGAAACACAATCTCCTATCGCACTTGCATGAGTATCCAATACCCAAATATATGAGAACTATGTTGTTGTGCCCTCACAATGCGCACAAGTGCAATACTAGCCTATTCCGCATTATCGATGTCCAGTCTCGATAATACTACGACTAGGGATATTTAAATGATTAATCCTTCGTGGACTGATACTGTCTCATATCATCTCAATCCAGGAACTAATCATATGGACCTCTCTTCATTTATACATCTAAGGTGATCTAATCACAAATGATGAGAGCGCAATTTCCTTGTCACATAGTTAATTTGTACAACAACACTATGATCTGTACAAATAGTGACGCTATGGGTCATATTATCCAACAATCTCCCACTTGGCACATAGCCAGTCACTCAAGTGTCGTACACCCGAACTATGTACGGTTCGCTCAAATTACTGAGAAAAGGTTTTCGTCAGCAGATTTGCATGATTATCGTCTGACGCGATTTATATGATCATCACATCGCCACGATGTATGATCCGAACGAATCAGATGAATATAAAAAGTATATATCTGGATCGTCGATGAGACCTTTAATTCTTTAGCCTTGTGCTGACGCCTAGCTCAGCTGCTAACAGAACTATATCTAATCTAATTAGATTTATTTTCGACCCAAATGGCTTCTATTGCTGCCTCAGCTGCAGTAATAATCCGCATTTGTTGTTTATTCGGCAACAGTATCTTGCTCGGAAGATTTCCAGCTCACTGTACCGTTATTCAAACTTTATAGTACCGCAGTATTTAACTGTTTGGAAACTTGCGGCAGTGATCCCAGTCACTTCAAGTTCTCCTTCTCCATAGCTTAAGACAACATCTTTAGTTCTCTGAGATACTAACATATGTTCTTAACTTCAATCCAGTGACTATCACTTGGATTGTCCTGATTGTGACTCCATATGCTCGAAGCGTATGAGACACCAAATCAAGTACATTTTAAATGTACAATTTCCCAGAGAGTGTTAACAACTCCAAATCTATCCCAGTAGATCTTTATTCCTTGAATAAAGATTGTTACTCCCAAGAATTCTACGGAGAATTTCTACGAAAGCCAAGCTTTCACCAATCGCTTTATGGGAATTTCATTATCAGTGCTCTCCCACTAACCTCCTTATATACACAAGAATCATTTCGTTTTGAGTCAAATCATAAACCATTATGATTATTTCAAAACGACAGTTTCAAGAACCTTATGCTTGCTCCAATCCAAACATGGATCGAATAACCCGCAAACCTTGTTTGTCGGTTATACAAAATCGTCAGGATGTTGTAAGCATCCTCCAAGAGGTCCCCTTTTCAGGAAAGCGATTTTGATCTACAACTGACGCATTTCATAAATGAAATATACAGTATCAACAAGCATCATCAAAATGGATTTACTATGGCAACAGGTAAAAGGTTGAACCGTTATTAACACAATGTTGATAACGATACCTTTCCGTCACAAGCCTAGCTTAGTACGTTGGTATGTTGCCATTGATGAGCGGAAAATATATCAATATTTACCGCCCCTTTAACTTAATATTTTGTTTAGTTTCTCGGGTTTGATGAATGTTTTGATGTGTTTTAGTTTATTTTGCAGATAAAGTAATATCGGGTCTCAATGAAATCATTTAGGATGAAATATGGGTCAAATAAGGGTAATTATTGGATTTGATATTTTAATTTTGGAGATTGGAAACTTGAAAGGGCGTTTTGACGAAGTGCAGTTTTGGAAATTCCAGTTTTACGCATCTGTCGTATTTTGGGAATAACGTTTTACTCTGATATTGGATTGAGCTGATTCAAGTTCCAGAGTAATTAAAGAAGACTCAAAGATCTACAACTTTGAAAGACAAAATAATTTCGAATTCTGAAGATTTCATGCCCGAAATTGATGAACCATCCAGAAGTGTGTAGTGTGTAATTATTAAAGTCACTTTCAATCATTTTCAAGCAAAAAATAAATTAATAAATAAATAATAAAAATTATCAAATCATCACCAAACATGATAAGAGATTAGTAGAGCAATTAATAATGGATTTGGTGGAGCAATTAGTGGAGCAATTAATAATTGATTTGGTGGATGATTTGATGGAGGCAAAATTTTGCCTATAAATACCAAGCCATTTCATTTGTAAATTCATACTTTCTTCTAAGGAATTCCTTAAGAATACTAAGAAGATTGTATCTTGTTTTTTTATTTATAGCTTTTAGTAATTAATTTCCGCTTCGCACTTTCTTTTCTTTACTTTTCAGTTTTTACTTTCCACAATTTACTTTTATGCACAGTACTTTTCTTTCTTTAATTTTCAGCAATTACTTTCAGCAATTTTACTTTCAGCATTTACTTTTCAGCAATTTACTTTTCAGCTTTTACTTTATGTCTTTTACTTTCAGCATTTTATTTTATGTCTTTTTTTTTAAGTTTTTACTAGCCCTAGTTTATGTGTTAGTTATCTGGGTTGTGATGAATTCTAATATCACCGGTTTATAAGGGGTTATTTTATAGTTTGGGTAATTTAAAGGTTTACTTATTATTAAGCTTAATGCTTCTTGTTGTCTGATCACCAATAAGATTGATGTGGTAAATCTAAAATGAACTAGACATAGGGATTTTAGGTTTCAGCCTTAGACTTAATAGCCCACGATCTTCCTTGAGGATAGATAACCCTTTAATAGATTTCCTTACAGGATAGACATATACCTGTCGGGCGGGGGTAGCCATAATTGGAACTTAAACTTAATGAATCCAGATAATTTGGTTGACATAGACATATGGTTCAATTGGGTTAAACTGGGTATTTGCGTCTGACCATCGACAGAGGCTTTTGCATAATTTAGTGTTCCAGGTTAGTAAACCGATTTATTACACAAACATAAAATAATCACTTCATCTTTTAAAAGATATTAGAATGATTCACAACCCTAGATCTTTGTGTCTTTTGTTATTTTCCTTAGTATTTTCTTTGTCTTTTTATTTATTATTTTTTGTAAAACCACTTTCAACCAATCAAACAATCATTATCTTCACCCTCAATTAGATATTATAAATAAATAGATCAATAATTAATAACAACAGTAGGAATTAAGTCCTCGTGGGATCGATATTTTTATACTACTTGAAAGATACGTGCGCTTGCGTTATACGTGTGTGTTTACGTCGGTCAAGTTTTTGGCGCCGTTGTCCGGGGACTTATTTATCTTTTACTATTAATTTAGGGGTTAGATACGTTACTTGTATCTAATTTCTTTTTACTTATTGTTTTTGTTTTCTTGTGTTTCAGGTTCTCAGAAACTACGTGAGACGAACCAGAAGCTTTGAACTCCGATCGCTTGACCCAGAAATTGAAAGAACCATCAGACAGTTGAGAAGGGAAAGGCGAGAAAGCTAAGAAGCTTTAGTCAACATGGAACCTGAACAGTTGGAGGTTGCACCACCAATTCCCATTCGAGACAGAACCATTCCGGTGGTTGACAGACTCATTTCATGTATTGTACTTCCTCCCTTACCAGAAAATGCGTGTGTGACATCCAAAACATGCATTCAGATGATTCAGCACTCAGTTCAGTTTGGGGGAAATGCAACTGAAGATCCTAATGCCCACATCAGCAACTTCCTGGAAGTTTGCGGCACTTTTAATTATAACCGAGAAGCGGAAGAAGCAATGAGACTGCGAGTTTTTCCATACTCCTTGAAGGACAGAGCTAAAGCTTGGCTACATTCACTACCACCAGGTTCTATCACAACTTGGAACACTTTAGCCACCAAATTTCTTGCAAAGTACTTTCCACCAGCCAGAACCGGAAATCTGAGGAATGACATCACATCCTTTGTACAACAAGATTCAGAATCCCTCTGCGAAGCTTGGGAAAGGTACAAAGAATTACTCCGGAAATGTCCACACCATGAGATTCCAAAATGGCTTCAAGTCCAAACATTCTATAATGGACTTTCTGGAATAATGAGAACCACAATTGATGCTGCTGCTGGAGGAGCTTTAATGGCAAAAGGAGAAGATCAAGCCTGGAAACTAATCGAAGAAATGGCCAACAACAATTCCTTATGGCCAACTGAAAGGAGCATGATCCAAAGAATTGAAGAATTTATATGAAAGTGAAGCTAATACAGCAATCAACACCAAGCTAGATCAAATATGCAAAATCATGGAGACTCTTACCACTGGATCCACAAGTTCACCATATGGAGGAGCACCAGAACCAAACCAACTTGAAGAGACGGTGAATTATGTCAACAATTTCAATAGACATGGGAACAATCCATATTCCAACACCTACAATCCAGGGTGGAGGAATCATCCTAAATTTTCATGGAGCAACAACTCAGGGCAAAAGAACAATCCACCACCTGGATTCCAACAGCAGAACTATCCACCACCTGGATTCCAACAACAGAACAAAGGCCAAGAACAGATAAATGAACCAGGAATAACAGAAGTGCTGAATCAGTTAAAAAAATACGATGTTATGTTTCAGAGCCAATCAGCTTCCATCAAAGCACTGGAGAATCAAATCGGACAACTGGCCAATGCTCAGAGTTACAGACCGCCAGATACCATTCCCAGCAACACAGAGCCAAATCCAAGAAACATGGGGAAGGAACAATGTCATGCCATCATGTTAAAGAGTGGTACTGAAATCAACAAAGATGTTGGAGTCAATTCAACTGCTGAGGAAGTTCCAAAAGAAAAAAAGCAACAAATGGAGGAAAAAGAAGCAAAGGAAAAAGAACAGATCACTCCACCTCCACCTTTTCCTCAACGTCTTCAGAAGAATAAATTGGACAAGCAATTTTCCCGATTCCTGGAAATATTCAAAAAGCTGCATATCAACATTCCATTTACAGAAGCGTTGGAACAAATGCCCACCTATGCCAAATTCATGAAAGATATTCTTTCACAAAATGGAGATTGAGAGATTACGAGACAGTAGCATTAACAGAAGAATGCAGTGCTATCATTCAGAGGAAACTTCCCCCGAAGTTGAAAAATACTGGCAGTTTCATTGTTCCTTGCGTCATAGGAGAACATAACTTTGGTAAGGCTTTGTGTGATTTAGGTGCTAGTGTTAACTTGATGCCTTTCTCTATTTTCAGGAAATTACAGATTGGAGAAACAATGCCAACTTCAGTCTCACTACAACTTGCTGATAGAACGCTCGTATTTCCAAGAGGCGTAGTTGAGGATGTGCTGGTCAAGGTTGACAAATTCATTTTCCCAGCATATTTTATTGTCCTTGATATGGAGGAAGACGCAGACGTGCCAATCATCCTCGGGAGGAGACCGTTCTTGGCTACAGGTCGAACCATTATTGATGTACAAAAAGGAGAACTAACCATGAGGGTACATGACCAAGAAGTAACATTCAATGTTTTCAAGGCCATGAATTTCCCAGATGATGAAAAGAAGGAGGAATGTTTCAAACTCGATGTGATACACAGTACCATTCAGAACTCTGATGAAATACAAAGTTCTACTGACAAACTTAAAACATGTCAATTGCCTGTGGAGCCTAAAGATAAAGCATCTTTTGCACTGAAAGAGCCAATTCTTGCTCTACAAGCAACAGAAGAGAAAAAGTTCCACCAGCTCAACGAATTGGAGGAATTTCACAATCAGCCTTTTGAAGATGCCAAATTGTACAAAGAAAGGGCAAGAAAAGACATGATGAGAAGTTAGTGCGCATACAACTGGAACCAGGGCAGAAGGTACTATTAAACAAATCAAGGGTGAAATTCTTCCCATGGAAGCCAAAATCACGGTGGTCAGGTCCATTTGTGATCACCAAAGTTTTACCAAATAGAGCCGTTGAGATACATGATCCTGACGCTAACAAAACTTTCAAGGTTAAAAACAAGCGTGTCAAGCACTACTGGGGAGAATCATTTGAGCGACAAAAAGAAAGTGTTACACTTTCAGATCCAGCTTAACGTTCTAGAAGTCAGTCTGGCTGACGACTTTAAACTTAGCGTCGCAGGGAGGCAACCCATGCAAATCTTGTATATATTGTGATTTGTTGTGTTTTATTTTTGTGTGTTTAATCTTTGCAGGTTTAGTCATTTCAAGATGTAAGAAGCTCTCGCAAATCTTCACAAGAAATTTTCTTCTCTCCCTCAAAAATCTCTAATGAAAGTTTACAAAGCTCGCTTGGAACGAATGAGACTACTGACGATCCACGGTGTGCCCAATGACATTCGTTGGGTAATTGAAGCACGAGTCCGATTGGCAGGTGAGTCTTCTGACACTTTTATTTCACATCTGCCTGGTTTTGGAAGAAGCACCTATGCAAAGAAACGTAGAATTAGCAAATGGGTGTTTGTTTCAAATGTGCACGATTTAATTGCAACACTCGTTGTCGTTCTTTAGGAATGGTGTCTGATAATCGCGAAGACAAAATTAAATTTATTAGGGATGGCTTGAGTAAGGAGTCTTTAGATGATATATCTTTAACTCTTGAGACGCATCCCAGTGGATATGTTCATATAGCCATTCGCAAATTACATACACAATTCCAAAAGGAAAGACAACTGTTAAGTCTCGGGAATCTGACTCAAAAGACCATGTTTGCCAATTTATAAGAAAATTGGATGGGAAGCTTGTCCCTGACGCATAGACGTCATTCAAGCCGTTACTTTTCTTGTAATATTATATCTCTTTGTCTTTTCTTAATAATTGTGATTTGTTTTGTTGTTTTCTTTTATTTTCTCCGACAGGATCCAGACCTTTTGACCTTTCACGATTTCTTTTGTTGTTAGCTAACAATCGTCATTTGGAAGATACTTGTGCTATTTTTACTCACCCTTTTCAGGAACTATAAATTCAGCCCGTCATTGCACTTTTGAAGGCATCCGGAGTTGAGAAAGAAATACATAAAAAATGGAAGCCACTTCAAGAAGACGAGTTGAAAACATCTGTGTGTTTGCGGTAGTAGTGTTGGTACTAAGCCACAATACATAGAAGCAGCACGAATTGGTTCGAGTCTTAGCTGCAAGAAATATGCAATTAATATATGGCGGAGGAAATCTCGGACTTATGGGGATCGTTTCAAAGGCTGTACAGGAAGGAGGCAGTCATGTTTTGGGAATCATTCCAAAACCTTGGCAGAGGCAAATCTTATTGGATCATCAAACGGCGAGGAACTGATCGTGCCAGGTATGTCTGAACGACTGGTAGAAATGATTAACCGTGCTGATGCTTTTATCGCTTTGCCAGGTGGTTTGGGTACATTGGAGGAAATTTTTATTGTACTATTGGGCGAACCTTAACATACACCAGAAACCGCTTGGATGCTCAATGTTGATGGGCTTATGATTTTCTTTGTGTGTTTCTTGATGATGCTCGGAGAAATGGGTTCGTATCAAAACCTTTAAAAAGAACTCCTCTTACTGCCAGAACTGCACCAGATCTAATAGACCAACTCATAGCCTATGAACCACAAGTTGACCCTATCATTTCAAAGATAAATTGGTCCGAGGACAATCGTGGTAAGAGGCGTCGGGTTAATCTGGATCTTAACCTTTAAATTCCTGTAGAATTTCGGCTAACCAGGTACTATCTTCTAAACTCTTCTTCTACTGTTTAAGACATTGGGGACAATGTCTCATTTAGGTTTGGGGGAGGGAATTAGTTGATCAGTACCTTGTGTTTAGTTTGTGTGTTATTTCTTTATTTTTAGTCCAAAATTTTTCGAAAAATACAAAAAAAAAATTGGAAAATTTTCAAAAATTACAAAAATATTTTTTTGTTTTTTTTGTTTTTATTCTGACTAAAAAGGTGAAATTGGTAAGAGGTAGCTGAGTAAGGAGTTTCCACTCCTGAGACGTATCTCAAACCTATTTCGAAACAAGTTAATTTTTGTTTATTTCCTTTTGAATTATTTAATTTGTAATTCTCCATAAAATTGACTAAAATGAATCTTCATATGCTCAGTTGACAGATATTATCAACATACATGGTAACATACGGACATGAGCTAAAATTGAAAAGTTTGTAATATTCAGTGCTCTAGTTTAATTGGAGGAAACATCTCAAAAAGCATAGAGTAAAAAAAAAAAAAAAAAAAAAATCTGAGATCCGGGTTATTAAGTCTGTAAGGGTGTTTTAACACCTAGTGCCCTAAAACCAACTGGTTTGGGAGTCACTGGCCCAACACTCGCTACATGGATCAAAGATGCTGCAAAAATATATTTATATCTGAAGTCTGGGTAATTAAGTCCGTAGGGGTGTCTTAACACCTGGTGCCCTAAAGCCAACTGGTTTGGGAGCCACCGACCCAACACTCGTTACATAGATGGAAGATATTGTATATAAATAAAAAATAGAGAAAAATCAAAGAAAAAATCAGAAAAATCAGAAAAATTATTCCATTGCTCCAAAAAGGTGTGAATTCTGATAAAACTTTAGGACAAAAATATTACTCTCTTATCAACTGCACTTATGACTGTTGTGGGCAAAAATGAGTTGTTTAATATTTTGTTGGCTGTGTATATGGAGAATGGTAAAAATAATCGGAGAATTTACTTATTCAGTAATTTAAAATAAAACAAAACAACTAGTAACTTGGAGTAGAAGTTTCACCTGATTAGTCACTAACTTCTTTATTCTCTTCTCGCTTGTCTTTTTGCTTTTGTGTGCATTAGTTTCACTACCTTTTTACTTTTATAAAATGTTTGTGGGTATCATTGCTGTAAACCCTCACGAGACTACAACTCGTCCACTAGGGACACCTAGGGGTTTAAAGGCTTGTTGCATATGCTAAATGCAACCGTGATCCCTACGAAAGTGGCATAGTTTAATTTTAATTGTTTCTTGTATTTTATTTTGTTGTTTTGCTCGAGGACTAGCAAAATATTAGGTTTGGGGGTGTGATGAGCGGAAAATATATCAATATTTACCGCCCCTTTAACTTAATATTTTGTTTAGTTTCTCGGGTTTGATGAATGTTTTGATGTGTTTTAGTTTATTTTGCAGATAAAATAATATCGGGTCTCAATGAAATCATTTAGGATGAAATATGGGTCAAATAAGGGCAATTATTGGATTTGATATTTTAATTTTGGAGATTGGAAACTTGAAAGGGCGTTTTGACGAAGTGCAGTTTTGGAAATTCCAGTTTTGCGCATCTGTCGTATTTTGGGAATAACTTTTTACTCAGATATTGGATTGAGCTGATTCAAGTTCCAGATTAAAGAAGACTCAAATATCTACAACTTTGAAAGACAAAATAATTTCGAATTCTGAAGATTTCATGCCCGAAATTAATGAACCATCCAGAAGTGTGTAGTGTGTAATTATTAAAGTCACTTTCAATCATTTTCAAAGCAAAAAATAAATTAATAAATAAATAATAAAAATTATCAAATCATCACCAAACATGATAAGAGATTAGTGGAGCAATTAATAATGGATTTGGTGGAGCAATTAGTGGAGCAATTAATAATTGATTTGGTGGATGATTTGATGGAGGCAAAATTTTACCTATAAATACCAAGCCATTTCATTTGTAAAATTCATACTTTCTTCTAAGGAATTCCTTAAGAATACTAAGAAGATTGTATCTTGTTTTTTTATTTATAGCTTTTAGTAATTAATTTCCGCTTTCGCACTTTCTTTTCTTTACTTTTCAGTTTTTACTTTCCGCAATTTACTTTTATGCACAGTACTTTTCTTTCTTTAATTTTCAGCAATTTACTTTCAGCAATTTACTTTCAGCATTTACTTTCAGCAATTACTTTTCAGCTTTTACTTTATGTCTTTTACTTTCAGCATTTTTATTTTATGTCTTTTATTTTTAAGTTTTTACTAGCCCTAGTTATGTGTTAGTTATCTGGGGTTGTGATGAATTCTAATATCACCGGTTTATAAGGGGTTATTTTATAGTTTGGGTAATTTAAAGGTTTACTTATTATTAAGCTTAATGCTTCTTGTTGTCTGATCACCAATAAGATTGATGTGGTAAATCTAAAATGAACTAGACATAGGGATTTTAGGTTTCAGCCTTAGACTTAATAGCCCACGATCTTCCTTGAGGATAGATAACCCTTTAATAGATTTCCTTACAGGATAGACATATACCTGTCGGGCGGGGGTAGCCATAATTGGAACTTAAACTTAATGAATCCAGATAATTTGGTTGACATAGACATATGGTTCAATTGGGTTAAACTGGGTATTTGCGTCTGACCATCGACAGAGGCTTTTGCATAATTTAGTGTTCCAGGTTAGTAAACCGATTTATTACACAAACATAAAATAATCACTTCATCTTTTAAAAGATATTAGAATGATTCACAACCCTAGATCTTTGTGTCTTTTGTTATTTTCCTTAGTATTTTCTTTTGTCTTTTTATGTATTTATTTATTTTGTAAAACCACTTTCAACCAATCAAACAATCATTATCTTCACCCTCAATTAGATATTTGTAAATAAATAGATTCAATAATTAATAACAACAGTAGGAATTAAGTCCTCGTGGGATCGATATTTTTATACTACTTGAAAGATACGTGCGCTTGCGTTATACGTGTGTGTTTACGCCGGTCAGCCATCCATGTATGTCTTCCTTGAAGACGTTTACAGTATCAATAGGCACAATGCCTTTCGGTACAACAACTAGTATCCAAACATAGTTGTTATATATGGTATCCATTTCGGACTCATGGCACTTTGCCATAATAGGGAGTCGATACTTTGTATCACTTCCTCATAACGTAGTCGGTTGATATACCTTCATAAGATTTACATCTTCATGAGGTGAGATCAGAAACCCATACCCCAGGTTGTTTTCTGATTCTCTCCGATCTACGAGGTTCTTGTGTATTCGAAGGTTAATGGTTTAGTTTCATCCTTGATGAACTATTTATGTTCCATTACGGACTTCGTGCCTTGAATAGTATTACTCCGATTTTCATCGAGTATCACTATCCTCCCACTGACCACTGCATATCTGTGTTCCTCTTAGGAAAACCGCATGGTGAGCAACAATCATATTGTTCTCATGTGAGATTTATAAGTACTATACTTATGGTTTCCCTTAGGATAACCTATATATGGCACTTATCCAATTTGGGTTCTTGTTTGGTATCATCCAAACGTTATGCCTGGCATACCCAAATTATTAGGAATGAGAAACCCTGTTTCTTTCCTGTTCATATCCTATATGATATCTGTCAAACAGATTTATATGGAACCTTATTCTAAATAAGTTTTGCACTGTTAATACATATCCGTTGAAGGAGATGGTAGCTCAGAGCGACTCGTGATAAACCTTATCATGTCCAACAAAATTCGATTTTTAGTTCGGACACACCGTCTAACTGACGTGTCTTGGGAGGAGTCCTCATCTGAAAGAATACTATACTCTTTCTTGTATATATGGAACTTACTGCTTAAGTATTTTCCATTATGGTCTTACTGTGACGGTATAATACTATAGCTGATCTGTTTTTCTACTTCGTGTCGAAACTAAAAAAGTTTCCGATCTGTGTTCTTCAAAAGAAACACATAACCATAACGTGATGCCACATCCGTTAAGGTCACGAAACATTCATGTTCACATCTAGCCTAGCTAGATATGGGCCCACTAACTTCACCATGAATAGGGCTAACAGATCGGTGGCACTTTCACTATTACCAAGTAAATAGTGTTTTAGGTACTTTACCTAATAAACTAGATTCGCAGACTTTATTTGAATAGTCAAATCAGTCCTAGTACCCACTCTTCAAAAGTGTGGATATACGATGAAATAAGTCTCTAGACAACAATGCCATAAATAAGTCTCTACTTGATCAAATCAATTTGAGCTATTTATTTGTCATTCTATATGTTTGAGATTTTAATTATATTCAAAATATAAATTTTGTTATTCACATCTAATGTGTTTATCTTAATATCATCTTTATATAATGAAACACTTTAGTGTTCTAAAATATAAAGGTTTATCCACAATGGATTAAACACTGATATAAAGATAATGTCTCTAGTCAAACTAGTTACCTTATAACAGTTCCTAATTTAAGTACACACCCGAAGGGTAGTTCCTAAACTTAGGTATCTACGGTCGAAACAGCGACTTTCATCCCGTTTCCGATTCGCAGAGCAATCTCAGCTTGAAGTCAGTATCCTGCTCAAAGCAGATCCTGAACATCAATACATATATTTTATGTACCACACTAAGTATTTAAAATCTAATTTCAATACTAGTAGTGAACATAACTTTGACAAACATTTTTAAAGTCAGAGCCTTGCCCTTTCTTTAATTCCTTCGTGTCTGCCATATCCAAATGGTAGTCACTTTGGGATATGTCAATTATCCTTTTCAATATTTCAGGAACCTTAGGCCAAGCCTTGGGTTTTTAGAATATCGAAACAATGTGCACCTCGTGCTACATGCCCAATTGCAAACTTTGACTTTTCACCTCTAGAATAGTCAATTAATTCTCCAAGAATTATTTATTGCAATTTTAATACTTATTAAATCTAAAATTAGATTTATGACAAGTATATTAAATTAAGCACTAAAGTCATCATCACATAAATCTTCCAAAGATATTATGCTCTACTTATTTTGCTTAATTTTGGGCTTAAGGTATAATAAGTTATTTTATCAAATAAAGTAACCTATTATTTATTCCCAATTTGAAAATTAAATCATTTAAAACATTTAATCCAAGATTATATTTTAAATATCCAATTTTTCAATTTTATCTTGATTACAATAGTCCAACTATTTAATCAACGATTAGTGGTACTATATATTATAATGATTATAATAGTCCAACTATATAATCAAATATAATCCAAATTAATTAACCTCAATTACATTGATTACTATAATCCAATTATAAAATCAACTGTAAACTGAAATTAATTAATTAAAATATATTGATTAATATAATCCAATTATATATAATCAACTATAATACAGTCCAACTGTTTATTAAAACAACATTAAATATTAGTCCAACTAATACTTTTAATATATGACGAGTGATATTTGTTTGAGCGCGTATGGCGAGTAATTGAACGAATATTGCAAATTCAATTCTTGCCTCCCACTATTTTTCGGCGAGCCTCTAACCCTCTGTCGAGTACTCGAGAAACCGTGTTTCCTAGTGGGCTAGGATCCCGTTAAATATCACACAATCTTGACTTTGGCCAACAAATTGTATGATAATTAACTAGGTAGATCTCGAAGATCAATTGGATCTCTTCCAACTCCTAGATCCAGTAGGTGGACATCCAAGTCCGAAACATATATCTTATATATGCCTATATATCTAATATATACCCTAACCTTTTTCCTCTGAATCAACTAGGCCTTGGCTTTGGCACAACAAACCTAGTGATCCCAGTCAAGCGCGGACCCATTGACCATGGAAGCTTCGTAATCAATGTCTTTGGACAAGAAGTGGTATTGACTTTGGCCAACAAACCACAACTTGGACAAGACACCAATATGGAACAAAGCCTCGTGATTCAAACACATCTTCGACGGACAAGGGCTTGACTTTGGCCAACAACCCATGCCAATCTAGGATCTTGAGCAAGAATCACTCAATGGAAGGAAAAGACGCATGATATTTGATGAGGGCTTTTCGCGTGCAAATTGGCTACCAATTTCATTATCTTTGTTAAGGTCTCATCATCATACACCCTTAAACATGCATTCTAAATACATAATAAAGCGAGTATGAAAATAAATAATAATGATATGCGGATGGATACTTTACATTGATCCTAGATCAAATCTCTTCCTTTCTCACTCAAGCTAGCACTTGTATTACTTCTACCCGTTACACTACACTTCTAAAAAAACCTCATTTACATTGAGGGGAATAGGTGAGAAGAGAATACAAAGAGAATAGAGGTGATAAGGCTGGACACGCAGGTCCAATTTAATAAATCGAATTTATTACAACAATTTCCAAAATTGCCCCACCCGACTAATATCCATCCGATATACATTATTCATTCATCACAACCACGTATTCACACATAAGCATGCTATTAATCAATCTAATCAAATTAATTAATCTGATAATTATGTGATCATCCAATGTTCAAACAACGATTTGATTTTGCTCGAGTCAAACTCGTTTTTGCGAATAAGTACTCAAAGTACGAATTCATGAATTAAATTAAACTACATCATTAAATCCAATTTAACATGTATTTATTACTAATTCACTATTCAATTCCAAATTAAATATTACACTTTATTTAATAAACCTTTAACGACTTAAATTCCAAATTTAATCGCTTCGGGTCTCAAAGCCCGATTAACGTCCAATGTCAATTCAATTCAAGTCTAATGGGCTTTAATTAATTTCTATAAGGCGTGGGCTTCGGCAACCAAAGCCCAATCAAGGAGTAACCCCATAAGCCCAGAAATCAATTTAGGGCCATTAGGCCCAATTAAACTTTAAAGGTTTATAAGTTGCATTTGGGCTTTATAGTAGTGGTTTTGGGCCCAATTGGATTCAATCCATTTGGCCTAAATCCAACTTGATAAAATCAAGCCCAATAGGCCCAATTACAACATAATAAGCCCAAATCCAATTTAAAGGCCTAATTCATTAAATTACACAAATCCAATTTCGCAATTTAATTACCTAAAGTGCTTTACATGATTAACCAACTAAAAATATTTCCAAAACACTAAATTAGTCCAATAATCATGCTCATTATCATTATCACATGTCCAACACATAAATGAAAAAATCAAACCCATTTTACATGCTTCTAAGTCTCGGCAAAAGGAGTAATTTTTGTCCGATTTGAATTTAATCCAATTAATTCCATAATCGACATCTAATTAACTTCCCGAATGATTTCCAATACATCTAATGTTCAAAAATCAAAAATCCAAGACTTTAAAGGGCATTATAGATTCGGCCAAGGTGAAATAATTTGGGGATTTTTGTTCAATTCAAAATCCAATCAAATTAGTTTTAAATTAAAATTATCCTTAATGATTCTAATTCATCCAATGAACTAAAATCAAAAAATTCCAAGAACTCCAAATAGCATACACATTCGGCCAACATCACAAATTGGGGAAAATTGTTCCAAACACATTTTCTTGAAATTGATCAAATCAATCTTCAATTCAACATATATTTAGCATGCTCAAACATCCAATTTCACAAAATCATGCTCAAATACAAAATACCCAATTTTAAGCCCTACATTTTTCATGCTTGAACCTATAGCTCTTGATGCAATTGTTAGGTTTTATCTAGGTCCCAAGATCAAACAAGCAATGAAATACATGTGTGAATACATCAACGGAGGTAGCGGAATACTCACATCGATCGGTTGAGAGACGCGGCAAGCAACAAAATTCGAAATTCCTCACTGCCAAGGGCGTGAACTGCAGTGAATGTACTCACTGTTTTGGCTTCAAATTTGGTCCTTTGTCAAGCTCCAAGCTTCGTCGAACGGATCCCGCCTCATGGGTGAACCTCCCTAACACCTTCGCAAGTCTCGTAAGTGTGCTAGCACTTGTGTTTTTGCAACAAAAACCACTCATTGCTTCCCTATAGCTCACGGCAGTGAGCTGAAAGTGGAAGAGAAAGAGAGCCCTTTTGGGCGTGAGTTGTGAGAGAGAAATGGAGGAGAGAAATTGTGTATTAGGTAGTAAAGCATTTCCAAAATGCCTTATATATTTTTCATAAAAATATATTAAACATTTACCAAACAATTAATTAAAATCAATTGGTAAATACTTTCCACCAACTTACACTATTTCACCTAAAACCATCAACTATTCATTTCACTTTATTAAAGTGACATGTAGTCTTTCAATCAATCAATCACATCAATTAATCAATCAATCACTCAAAGTGACTTTTGATTTGACGCTTGATGTGACGAATGATTTGACGCTTGATGTGACTTGCGTCGCCGCACTCGAATTCGAAATACGAATGCGTTCGCAATCACACTCGGGCTCGGGTTCGCTAATTCCAATTAGCGAGTTTTCCGTTGCGTCGTAATTAAATGATTACGCCTAGCGAATTCACTATTCACGTCGCTAACGAATTAATTCTAAATTAATTCGTTCGCCCGAATTAAAATCTAATTTTAATTCCGCGTCGAAATCCAATTTCGATTAATATATCGAATATATTAATTTAACGATTAATTCTAAATTAATCATTCTCTCTCTTTAGACGATATTTTATCCCAGATAAAATATCTCCGTAATTAATCCTAGATTAATTTTCTCTCTCTTCTATTTAATCCCAGATTATTAATGAGTGCGAGTTATGCGTCATCGGTGCATTATCGGGAAGCGACCCATGAGATCCCCGGATAAGTCGGCAGTAAATACGGTCGTCGGAGTATCCGAATCACGTATGTACCAAGTACTACGTTCTACCGATTTACGAGACAAGATCGGCTTCTAGCAAAGCACGAAGTCTACCAAATTCTCCGGTCATATTCATCTAAGAATATTTAAGATCTATATCAAGCGTAGTATACCAAGTATTGTGTATATCGGCCCAGTATCGGATAGTCACGTGCTAGGGTTGGGGCTGGATAAGTGTCTGCCCCGTCCGAAGCACATGTCGGATGTCTGGTAACTAGTCTCTATAATCGGATATACATGACCTTGTCATAATATCCCGATGGCCGGCCAGCACTTAAGAGAACTAATACCGTATCCTGCGTGACATCATCTCCACTATGACTGGAGTGATACTTTCGTCTTGACATCACACCCAATACTCTACGATTCTCAATATACCCAGCATTGGCGTACACAAAACCGGTTAGAGTCCTAGACGACCTCAACTAAAGTATATTGATTGTCGTAAGCATTAGCGGTGTAAGTCTCAGGTTAAGACCATACACACCTACCCTGATGTCGGACTCCCATAGACACATAGTCATAATACTAATGGGATTCCGATGGGTCTATCCAGAGCGAAGCTGTTTCCCATACCATCGGTGAAACACAATCTCCTATCACACTTGCATGAGTATCCAATACCCAAATATATGAGAACTATGTTGTTGTGCCCTCACAACGCGCACAAGTGCAATACTAGCCTATTCCGCATTATCGATGTCCAGTCTCGATAATACTACGACTAGGGATATTTAAATGATTAATCCTTCGTGGACTGATACTGTCTCATATCATCTCAATCCAGGAACTAATCATATGGACCTCTCTTCATTTATACATCTAAGGTGATCTAATCACAAATGATGAGAGCGCAATTTCCTTGTCACATAGTTAATTTGTACAACAATACTATGATCTGTACAAATAGTGACGTTATGGGTCATATTATCCAACAGCTGCTTCTGGTTGGCTTGTATTTGACGCTTTCTCTTTTTCTCCTTTGAAATCTTTTATTACAAAACAGAACAAACATAAAAAACGGATGCAAATATGTTACGTGTATGCATGCATGCATGATTGAGTTTCTTATCCCGTTGGGTTAGGTCTTCTGCCGGTACTCTTGGTGGATGCTCGGTCTTTTGACAAGTCTGCCCTCTTCCCTAACCAACGGGTATCTATGATGCCTTTCAAGACAAAAGGATTAACATGATGCGTGTATGCATGAAATGAATGAGATGCATGTGATACAAGGAATATATCAACTTATTAAAATTTTCACATAAATCGGCTCGTCATCATTTTAGAAGCTTTTGGCTAACTGTCATAGGAGTGAACTCGTCCCAGTTTAAATGGCCCAACAAGTTCACATCTCATGGTAAGAAGTCTAACCGTATCTAAATGATAATGCTCCCAAACACAAACATACAATGGCCCATTGGCGTTTTGGAGGCTTTTGGCCCGATCATCATAAGATACATTCTTGTCCCAGTTTAAATGGCCCAACAAGCCCATATCTCATGACAAAAGGTCCGAATGGATCCAAATGACAACGTTCCCAAACACAAGCATATAATAGATAATCCAGTCATAAAGCAACAATTTCTACAGAGCGACCCATCGACATTTCAGAAGCTTTTTGCCCAATTGTCATAGGATACGAACTCGTCCCAGTTTAAATGGCCCAACAAGTTCGCATTTATGACAAGAAGCCCAACTGCATCCAAATGAGGATGGTCCACAAGCACAAGGAAATAGTTTCTATAGGCCATACAATTCCGGTCTACGTGTGGGTTTGCAGGAGTGTAGACAAAGACTCTCGCTGGCAAAGGATTACCCACAACTAGGTCTACCCACTCAAGGGTTCGAGCGACCAAGTGAACACACTTTTTTTTATACCTTACAGTACGTGCCAACGGGTTATGGTGTGTGACTGACTGTCAGATGGATTTTCCGTTGTAGATTCCCCAGAGGGAGGGTGGAGCGAGGCTCTCTTAAGTACCCTAGCCTCTTAGGCTCTTATCGCTTGGTGACAGGAATAAACAACGGGTCCTCCAAATTAGTCCATCACAATAGGCTACAAGTAGATGATCATCTAGGTGCCTTCACAGTTTTTCCTTCTAGAAAGGTAGTGAGTGAAGGAAGACACCAAACCATTACCCAGCCTAAACAATATGCCTTTGATTAAACCCCTTTTAACTCACAGTAAACACGGTTAATTAAAGCACAAATCATAATATTACAAGATATTATTTCGGGGCCGATTCTCTATCCCCAGTGGAGTCGCCAGACTGTAGACAACAGAACTTGACGACGCTGTTCCAGGCTCGCGGCCTAGTTGGGAGTACAAAATAACATGGAGTCGCCACCCGGTGTGAACCAGGATAAAGATTTAAGGCCGCACTCACCCCTCGCAAGGGAAGACCTCAAACCGTTGGGTTCGGAATGGTCTCTTACTTATGTCACTTGTAATGATGTGATTTGTGCAATAAACTAACCGAATATATGCAACATATATGCTCGAGAATAACTTAGATCTAATTTGCATTCATCAAAATAACTCATAATCTAAGTTTGCATGCTTGGAATATAAGTCATTAAACGGTAAACACGCAATATCACACAATAAGCATATTGAGCCATTAAACCAAAATAAACAAATAGCAATTTAAACATAATCATAAACTAAACAAAATATCATGTCTAAAATAACGTAATCATGCTTTTGAAAATAAATAACAAACTAGACTACATCATGCTTTAAATAATAACTAAATAATCTACGAACTACAACATGCTCAAACACAAGTTTGGATGAGACGAAATACGTGTCTCTTAAGTGGTACGTGGTGTTGTATCCCAAGTACAAACCGCACTACCGTCCATTCGGATTCGGCTACGGAATTTACGTCAGGGTTTCCATCCTATATACCACAAAAGGGAACACATATTCCGCTCATCCAACAATCACATCATGCCTCAAACGACTCTCATGCGATAATATTCAGATTAAATAAAATAAACGAAAGATGATGAATAAAAGGGTGCCCTCAGGTCTAACCTCTTTGGTCGTCTCAAGAAAGGGCGTTACACGTCCGTTGGAAGGGTGAATGATCCGCAACTCTTTTGGTTCACTAACTCAACGTCTTTCCTCGCTGTTTTGCTGCTCGGGCTGCTGTTTTTACTCCGTTTCGCTGCTGTTTTGCTGCTGCGTTTCAGGTCACTGTTTTGGTTATTTAGGAGACTGTTTTGGGAGATTTGGAGGGCTAATTGGCTTGCGGTTTTAAGGGGTTTTAGGGGAAACCTTGTGCAGTTTTTTAGTGCAGTTTTAGGGTGGTTTTAGGGCTGTTTTATGGGTTAAAATCGCAGCAAAAACTGGGCAGAATGGGGAGGCAGAATGCGGCAGTTTAGGTGAAGTGCAGTGGGTGTTTTAGGCTTGGTTTCAGGCGTGCAGTGAGGCTATGTGTAGGGGCTGTTTGTGGTGACTTGAAGGACTTATGGTTCGGCTAAACTGGGCAGTGAGGGGGGCTGTGGCGTGTGTGCTGTGCTTGGCGTGAAGGTCTATGGCTGCACGTGAATCTGTGCGTGAATTAAGTGAGGGTTTGTCTGGTTACTGCCGAGAGTGAGAGAGGCTATTTTTGTTTGGGCGTGATGGTTTATGGTGGTTGATGGAAAGGGACGAGTGCTGAGAGAGATTGAACGTGTCTTTGTGGGCTGTAGAGCGTGTATGTTTCAGTCGGTGGTGTAAGGTGGCTGGGACGTGTTGAAGGGAAGCAAGGCTGGAGGCGTTTGATGCGTGAAGGGGCAGTGGGCAATTAACGTGAGGCTGCTGGACGTGTGGAGGGTGCCGGGGCAATTAACGTGAGTGGGAATAGGCTAGTGGCGTGTTGGTTGCAACGTGGGTGAGTTGAGGCAGTAACGTGGGGTCAGTGTGATCTGTGTTAGTGGTTGCTACAGGGGGGAGCTTTGGTGCGTGAAGGGTGTGTGTCTTTTGTGAGGGTTTGTTTTTCACGTGTAGCTGCTAAGTGGGGTCTGTGTGCAGGGCTGTGTTGTTGTTGCGTGAAGAGATGGGGGAGCTGGTCACGTTGGAGGGTTCTGCGTGAGTCTGAGAGAGAATTGTTTATTGTTTTGTAAGGGACCTGAGGGCTGCGCTGAATGGCTAGAGTTTTTGTTGTTTGTTGCGTTCCACAGAGAGAAGAGAGAGGGACGAGAGATCAGAGAGGCTTAGGGTTTGTTATTTTTCTGTTTTTGTTGGCTTTTTGCCGTGAGAGAGAACGAGGTTGCAAGGGTTGGGAATATGTTATTTTTATAGTGAGAGGAACTACAAGAATTAGACCATTTAGCGTCGAATTATTTCGACGCCATAAGCGACGGTTTCGACTCAAAAGACATTTAGCGTCGAACAAATTAGACGCAAAAAATGGACGATAAAATGTCGACGAAAATCACTTTTAGCGTCGAAATAATTAAATGCGACGGTAAAAAACAGTATTCTGCGTCCAATTTTTTTCGACGCTAAAGTAAATTATCCGACGCTATATTTTATATTTCGCGACGAAATAATTCGACGCAAAAATTCAAACTTTTAGCGTCGAAAATTGTCGACGCTAAAGTATATTAAAAAAGTATTATATGTAAGCTTACAGCGACCATTTTTTACTATTACCGTCGAAATATTCGACGCTAAAAGTTTGACTTTTAGCGTCGAAACTTGTCGACGCTAAAGTATATTAAAAAAGTATTATATGTAAGCTTACAGCGACCATTTTTTTTACTATTACCGTCGAAATATTCGACGCTAAAAGTTTGACTTTTAGTGTCGAAACTTGTCGGCGCTAACGTATATTAAAAAAGTATTATATCTACGCTTACAGAGGCCATTTTTTATACTATTAGCGTCGAACTATTCGACGCTAAAAGTAAAAAATTTATTTTTTAAAAAATTAGTAATTTACTTATTTTTTGGTCTAAAATATTTAATTTAGTTGAAAAAAAATGTAATTAATAACAAAATGACGAAATATTATATTGAAATTTGTTTTAGAAAAAAGAAATATTATATTAAATCTATTTGTTCAAAATGTTTATACAAAACCAAATATAAAATTAATTGCTACTGTGATGGGGGGACGCTCGAGCCCGATGCACCATGACTCATTGAGGCCTCGAACATCTGACGGAAAGCCAGCAGTTGCTGTTCCAACTGCTCCATCTTCTTCTCGTGGTCCATCATCTTCTTCTCGTGGTCCACCGTGACCTGTTGTAGCTTCTCCTTAGTCTGCTGCAGCTCGTCTTTGGTGGTGACTAACTCGTCTCGAAGAGAGACATTGTCCGAATTACCACTATTGTGTGCAGATGACGTTGGCTTCTTACGAGTGCCAAGACCAACATTGTAAGCTGTCTGATTCTTGAAAACCAATTGCGACAGCTGCTCATCTGGTATGGGGTCGGACCCTGTCTCCTGAGTTTGATGTTGGAGTTCCATCATTTCGTTTTGTTTCAAAAAATAAGTTAATATTAGAATTTGAGAAAAAAAAATTAACATATATAATATTAATTATTTTATTTTAAAAACTGAAACTTACATAGCAGCGTTCGGCTTCTTCATTTATCCATATGTTCCTCTCATTGTAATGCGTCACACGGAAAAAATCTGGAAATGATTGCACCTCACATGTGCTACTCTGTTATAAACATAAAATAAATTCAATATTATTCCAGATTAAAAAAAATAATTAGCTGTTAAATTTTACGTTAGGATATATTTACCTCAGAATGTTCGGCACGATGTTGGATAAATGGCTTCGAACCTCCACGGTGGTTAAAACGCAAGTGACTTCGATTTTCCGCATTTGCGTGACATTTATCCTGTATTTACCAACACTGTAAGTACCGAAAACAAAGACAATTATAAATTTCTGTTTATTTCAAAATTTACCTCGTGTTTTTTGCTAGACCAAAGCTCACATAAGAATGTCCAATCTTGTTCCTCTATAAAATCAGGCTTGTGTTGTGGAGCATTTGAAGGTCCATGTTCGTCGAATATTGGTTTCAGGACTTTTGTTCTATAATCTTTATAACTTTTCCCCATGTGGTAGTCAATATATTGTTGGACATTCACTTGGGTCAGATCGAAGTCGAACCATTCCTACATGAAAATTCGAGTAAAAATAAGTATAAAATAAAAATGTTAAATAACAAACAATATCGAAAACTTACAAGTAGCGAAGGGAATAGCTGATTCATTTTCGTCTCCCACGGTATCTTTCTCCAAGATACGTAGTTTTGGGGAGCTTCATATCGAGCTGTAGCTCCTATGGCTGTATTAAACGCTGAATTATGTTGTCCGACTTGAGTGTGTCTATCATCTGATATCTCTATCCGGATACTGCCGTGAGCCTTAACGTACTTAGCCAACCCCAGGCCACGGGTGCGTCATCGACCCTTCACTGTACTTGACTCACCTGTGCTAACAGAGAAATCACCAGGGCCAGTTGCCCTTGCTGATGTAGATGGAGTCGCGGTAGCCCGTTTGCGATTGCCCGGTGCCATCTGCAAAAACCCGTCGCATTAGCGTCATCAAATTCCAAAGTTCTTATACATATACATACATATCCATACAAGTCAATACAACTTAACAAAAGCGCTTATAACATCGAATGCTCACTTTCGTTTTCAAATTCATTCATTCATTTATTCATTTCACATATGCATTCATTATCCATATAATCTACGAGTTCCATCATACACATACATACACACAGTCACACACACAATCATCATACAACCAACCACGAAGCACATTTAACAACCAATACATCACAAGCCACACAATCAAACAATATTGAATAGTGTACCCACTAAACTCTCACAAATATTTTTCTCTATATGCATTACATCCAAATTATGTCGCAAACTCAAAGTCCTCCAATATTCTAACTCAAAGAAAATACTTTTTCCTGTCCAATTCAACTCTTCAGGTAACCGTTTTCGATTTTTATCTCTATTATTAGGATGTTTACCTGGTGTGCTGTCTTTGAGATGTTGATGTTGGCAAAGTATGTCAAATGCAGACAATCGACTGGGCTTACTCTGAGGTTCATGTTGCCCATTAAATAATTTACTCCTCCGCCAAGGATGACTCGACTCAAGAAATCTCATGTGCCCCGTGTATCCGATTTTATTCCGTAATCGTTGCGAAGGTGTATGACCCGCACAAACTGGACATGCCATGTATCCCTTAGTGCTCCATCAAGATAATGAACCATAGGCTGGAAAATCATTAATGGTCCATAATAATGCGGCATGCATCTGAAAATACTGCTCTGAAGCTGCATCATAGGTATACACACCCACATTCCATAATGTTTGTAACTCCTCGATCAATGGTCTCAAGTAAATATTTATATCTTTACCAGGTGAACGTGGACCAGGGATAAGCAATGACATAAACATGAACGGATCCTTCATACATTTCCATGGAGGTAAGTTATATGGAATGACAATAACGGGCCAGATGCTATAAGAGTTGTACATATTCCCAAATGGGTTAAAACCATCAGAGACAAGACCTAACCTGACATTACAGGGGTCCTCAGCGAAACGGGGGTACATGTCATCAAATTCCTTCCATTCGGTTCCGTCCGCAGGATGTCTAAGTATGCCCTCCGCACCGATCCTCTTTTCATGATGCCACATCATATCAGTCGATGTGTGTCGTGACATGAACAATCTCTGCAGCCTGGGCGTTAAAGGGAAATATCGCAATATCTTTTGAGGCACTTTCTTCCCCATACCACGGACTTTGTACCGACTTTCACCACATATCGGACAATGTTCAAGTGATACCATACTCGGCACGAAATAATACACAATCAAACTTACAAGCATGAATGGATTCATACCCCATTCCCAGATCACGCAACATTTTCTTTGCCTCGTAGTACGACTTAGGCAATTCGCTTCCAACCGGTAACATTTGGGCCAGTAACTCTAACATCATATCGATACTTTTGTTGGTCATTCTGTTGATCACTTTAATGTGTAATAATTTCACAACGAAATTCAAGATCGACATTCCAACACCTTCGAATGGAATTTTTTTTGCCTCATCAAGTAGTTCACTAAATAAATTTTGATCATTTCCACTTAACACTGGCATGTCACCACTAACACTATGACCAAGTTGTGGACCTTGTAAGTCATGCAAAATATCGATGATCTCATCGTTTGCAGGTTGATTGTAACTACTGCTCTCTTCGCCGACATCAAAAAACCGTGACTGAGAATGATATTGCTCACCGTGATAAATCCACGTACGGTAAGTTGGTGATATTCCTGGCATGTATGAATGATTATGAACTTCATCTAACCGCTTCCTTTTCCTATTCAAACAATTTTCACATGGACAACGAACACGACCTTCTGCATCAATGTGTTGCTTTGCGACTTCCATAAACTCAGACACTCCATTACGATATTCAACACTCAATCTATCCAGAGAGCTCATCCAATTTCTATCCATTTCAGCAGAATACCTAAATATAATAATATAATTATTAGATATCATTTTACAGTAATCAACATTACTAATTCAGTAATCTTTATTTAAGCATATATATATATATATATATATATATATTTGGTTGATAAATTAAATAGTTTACAAAAAAATTATATTTTATTAATTAATATACTTACTCTACATATATGAATCATAAATCACTAACAAACAACATATAAACAACATATATAATCATAAAAATTGAAAATAATAAAGAAATATGAAAGAAGAATTACCTTATCGGAAATTGATTACAATTTTATTGAAAATTTTTAGGAGAGATGTGAGGCTGTAGAGGAGAAATTCTCAGATTTCAGAGGATGAAAATGAAGAGAATGAGAGAAAAAACAGAGGGGGAGAAAGGTTGGTGGCAATCTGCATTTTAATCTATCTTTAGCGTCGAATTTGAATATTCGACGCTAATTGTTGACGTTTTTAGCGTCGAAACGGTTTTTTCGACGCTAAATATAAAAAAATTAGAGGTCGAATTTAATTTAGACGCTAAAGAATCAAGGATTTGTCGGTGGAAACTTCATAAACCTTTAGCGACGCTATATATTCGACGCTAAAAGTATATTTTTGGCGTCGACTCCGTTTTTTGACGCTAAAAGTGTAATATTTGGCGCCAAAAACTATTGCAATAATAGAATTATTCAGCGTCGAATATTATTCGACGCTAAAGTACTTATTGTAGCGTCGGAAAAAGTTTTCGACGCTAAAACATTAATATTCTGCGTCGAAGTTTTATTCCGTCGCTGAAAATATGACATATAGCGTCGAAAATAATATTCGACGCTAAAACTCACTTTTAGCGTCGAATACTATTTCAACGCTAAATATTTGGACGCTAAAAGCCATAATTCTTGTAGTGAGGGTAGGGGATTAGAGTTTGCATGGGATTTTGAATAAGGAAACAAATCATGTAAAATATGGAGGTGATTAATTAATTTTAAAAAGGGAAAGAATATTTATAATTTAGGTGGGTGATATATTAAATTGGTAGGTGATTAATTTAATTTAGGAAGATATTTATTTAATTAGGAATAATATTTTGTTGATTGATTTTAATTAGGTATGATTTTATTTAATGTTTTATTTAATTTGGTGTATGATTTAATATTTTATTTAATTTGGTCTATGATTTAATTAATTATTTTATTTAATTTGGTATATTATTTAATTAATATTTTATTTAATTGGGTTGTATTTTGAGGGCCTTGGGCGTGTGGGCCAAGTGTGGTGGGCTAGGTGTTGTGTTGGTTTGGTGAGTGGGTTTGGGCCAAGGTTAAACGGTTCTGGGTTTTTTAGGCCAAAGGTGCTTTAAAACGGAGGTCCAACGAGAGAGCTTGGAGCTGAACATGCGGATAAAATTTAACGAAATGTCGATTCCCTTCCGAAAATCGTTTCCCGCAACTTCCTCAACTAAAAAGGTAGTGCCTCCAAATAAGACTCATCATAAGGATTCATATGCAAAAATGAAATGCCTACACCAAGTTATTACGAGTTTAGAATTATCAACTTTTTTTAATCATTTATTCTTTTCACGTGCCAAATCCCCATATTTACATATCTATATAAGTGCCAATCTAATATCCAAACATCCAAAGCATACAAAGCAAAACCCAAATATCATAGAGTACGTCATCTAACATCGAACCCATTTCAATCATATGAAACATGAAGTCATATTTTTTTTTATACTTTATTACGAATAAACATCTTTGAAATATCATCAAATTGATAAGTCAAACAAACTTTCTTCAATTTGAAACAAACTTTCTTCAATTCGATGCAAACTTCCTTCAATTCCGATAGCCTCACAATAACTTAACTTTTATGATTCATATGCATTCACACGTATCATAACTCAATTCTCTTATATTCATGCAAATATAATTTCAGAATTCTTATTTCGAGACATGTCTAGCACCAGAAGCTTACAAACATATTCAATTTCTTTCTAAATATATGTACATACAATAATAAAGTTAGCAAACACACTTTATAACATCTTATACTCACACCGATTCTTAAGTCATTCATTCATTCTACAATAGCATACACAGTCCATACATATCACAGATTATATCACACATACAGATACACTCAAATATACATACAATCATCGTGCAACTGACAACAAAGCATACATAACAGCCAATACATCAAAGAACACATAACCAAACAATACATACATATGGCTGGCTTACACTTACAATGCTCATACGAGACTCATTACATATTTTAGAATATGTATGAGAAGAATGTCGTCCGAACAGATTTCTAACCAGCTCGACTACTACACCACAAAATCATCAACCAATTAAACATGCACACATGCACACATATCACATAACACAAAATCATCACACGATTTCTCATACATAACCACATACATGACAAACACTGCTTTATCATCAGAATAGTCATACACATACATATATACATCAAACATATGAATATACACATTACTTTGAATTCAGCTACCATAGCCTTTAACAGTCCTCATATTATTTACTTATCAATCAAGCATACTCTGTTTTAGAATTCTTATATGAAAATATTTGATACATTACCTTACCAAATAGACATAACCCTTCATATACACATCCTATCAATCATGTACCTTTATCACTTAGGAATAGCTTAGCTTATACCACCCCAATCTCTATAAAGGTAAATCACATGCATTAGTTAATAACAAACTTATTCAAATAACACACACATACACATGCTAATACAAATTCACAAATCATAACTTATTCCATTTATCGCTCCTATACACTCAAATTATACATATATGAATACATGTACATATACTTATACATGTTCTTATATATTTACTTATATATACACATACCATTACGAGTTAATACATTTACATACATCAATACATGCATGTAGACATCAAACCCATCAAACATTTCACTTCATATCATGGCATTAACAAAAATACATACATGTGGTGATCGATTACCTTAACTATACATAATCTTAAACTTTGTAATCAAAACCATCTCTTAACTATCCTCATCTTATCCTAAACATATCAATCATTATATATATATATATAAACACGAATCAACAATTCAAGTACTCATCTCATAGGTTACTTACCTGGCTTTGTGAGCACTTCAGGTCCTAGTCAAATCTGTCAAAATAAATGGCGAAACACCATCAGAATCGCGACTTACGGTATTCTCGACTTAACTATAATAAAATTTTGAATCTTTGTGAGAAAGTAAGATTAAGTCTGATTTCAATGTTTTTCATTTTCAATAATCTTAAAACATCATTACAAACTAATCCAAGCAATCAATTAACTTAAATCCTTTGTTTACGTGTTTTTGAAAAATCTTTTAAAACATTTCTTCAAACGTTACGAAAGGGTCCTGAACCATCTAAACCTACCTGGATTTATCTAAATATTATTGTATCATCATATATGACTCATATATATCATTACACTCAAAACCACATTAATACACGCAAAAGCCACTTTTACCATGAACATGCATAATCTAACGGATCGATCCAATTCGTTATGTTTTCTATCGAATTCTACCAAATACACATATTCAATATATTCATGCTCAAACAATTCAATTTATATCATTACACTACTCTACGAAGCTACTAGATACATTCGAACTTTAAACGACAAACTTAAAATTGGTGAGTTTTTACCGGGAGGTCTTACCCAGATTTTGATGGCATATACAAACTCCAAACGATCCCACGAATGCGTTGGAATCGAAGAAATTTCGATCGAAGCTACTGTTCAACGAAGGTTACTATTCACCATTTCTTCCTTCATCGATTCATGTGCAACCGCACATAAAATGGAAAAATCATCACCACCAATTTATAGTACTCACCGTGAGCTTTGATTTGGTGGGTGGCTCGGGCCACGAAATGAAGCGAAGAATCAGTATCGAAAAACCCATCTCTCACGTATTTTCACCTCGATTTCACCAGAATCCGACGACTTTGGGCCGACCGCCGACCACTGGTGAGTGGGGGTGAGCTGTCGCTCCTTTCTGTGGTGGCGTGATGGCTAGCGGTTGCCATCTAACCACCGGCGTAGCCATATCTCAAATCACAAGGAGGGGGATCAGGTGTGGGTTTTTGTGAAGCTTATTCCATTTTCAAAATTACTGAAAACTTCATGGTATTTATAGAAAAACTTTTGAAATTGATATTTTGACCCTCGCGAAATTACAGTCAGGCCCCTACCATAGGTCTTTCTCAAACATTCATATTTTGGAAGTCCTTTTGATGTAAATTGTGAAAAGTGATCAACACGAAAGTTGTTCGCCTCGGAAAAATGAGTCCAATGGTTCAAGAATCAGTGCAATCGAAGTTCGTTTGCTATTTTAATAGCCAAAACAATAAGCTTTCCGCGTATAAAACTATTTATAGAAATCGCGTAACCGGTTCTCGAAACCATGTGTTTTCCATCTCAACGAAGCTTCACTTTAAAACATTCAAACCTATTTTCCAATACATAAAGCCTTATTTTTGAATATCATCCAGTTCCAAATTATAAACTTTAATTCGGAAACCATCCAAAATTATTCTGAAATACTCGGGATATTACACTGTGTGGAATCTAAGTTCTACAAAAATCCTCAGATGCGACAATAATGTTGAACCTGAGATACTAAGTTGTCCAAATATTTAAGGATCTAATCCAGAATACTCTATATAAAACCTCAAACAAAAAATTAATATTAGTACTTCTAATTTATGAAGTCACTTAACAACTTCTTAAGTCAATACTTCATAAGTTACAAATAATTCCACTTGTACTGTAGAATCAATTGTGACACTACTAATGTATCTTTTCTAACTCTTTATAGAGTAGAACATCTATTGTCATTATTAGACTCAAAATATAATCTCAATGACCCTAATTGTTGTAGATTATAATCTCCATTAATTATAAACTCGTTCTTAATATCTCCAAAATATTACTAAACATGTTTCCAGGTAATTATATGGTTTATAACATATCTCAATAGCTCCCATTGTTTAAAAAATGCTTGAGGCAGCCGCCTCGCGGCGACGGCGTGTCGAGGCGGCCGCCTTATGCATTTTTTCGAAATGGCCGCCTCACCAGCAGAAAGTTTTTTATTTTTTTTTAAAATTTCTAAAATGAAACGACGACGTTTTGGGCTTCCAAAACGTCGTCGTTTCAGTTGACAAAATTAAAAAAAATAATAATAAAAACCGAAATCAAGATTAGGGTTTCAAATCGGCAATCCTCTCCCTCGTCGCTCTGCTGCAATTCTCTCTCTCGGCTTCGTCTCTGCTGCAATCTCTGTCTCTCGGCGTCGTCTCTACTGCAATCTTTCTCTTTCGACGTCGTCTCTGCCTGAATCTTTCTCTTTCAACATCGGCGTTTTCAAATCAGTAATGTGAAAAGTTGAAACTTTGGTCTCCTGTTATGCATTTACAAATTCGTCTCCTGTTATGCATTTACAAACTTTGGTCTCCTGTTATGCATTTACAAACTTTAGTTGTGATGGTGATGTTTTGATAATATGCTTAAAAGAGCCTTGGACAAAACCTATGAGCCAAATTTGATGATTTGTGGAAAAATGAAGCATATCAAAATTGCAAGGAAACATGGCCTATTTGGATTGATAATAGTTTATTAAAGGCCATAGTTATGGTTCATTTGTCACACATTGTTTTTTATGTCATATTATCATGTGAATGCATTTATCTTAATTCTCTTATCGACATAATTTGGATGTAAGAATTGAATTGGATGTAATTTTTTCCAATAAAATGTCGAATCGAACAGATCCGGCCTGGAAGTACGGGCATGAAGTTACTGTGGATGATGGAAAGGGTTCATATAAGTATATTGAATGTTCATATAAGTATATAATGTAACTTATATAATCAAATTAAAAAATAATACGACTTTATGTTATTTGTTAGGGAAAGTGAAAGCTCCACAATTAGTGGATGAAGACAATACAAGTGAATGAGGTTCTTTGGATGATGACCCATCTGATGATGACAGAGCTTTTGACCTAAGCTTCATGCCGCTAGACACTAATAATAGCTTATTTAAGGATTAGTTTTCAATAATTTTTTGAACATACTATGAATTATAAAGAAAGTAATGTATTTTGGATTACTTATCAGTAGTTTTTTTAACATACTATGAATTATGAAGAAATGAATGTATTTTGGATTATTTTTTCGATTTCAGGATCGAGGCGCCCGCCTCACTGCCTCCAGGAGGTCCACCTCGCGCCTCAATGGCCGGCCGCCTCGAGGCGCCGCCCCGTATTTTTAAACATTGATAGCTCCCATCATTTACGAATAAATTGATATCTATAATCATACATAATATAATATTCATTATGTCATTATCTAATGATGCATAAGATTGATTAGACATTCTAATCAATTTCTTTTTTGACTGAGAAATCATTCTCTCTGAAAGATGAATATAATATATATAAAAGACACTAATTATCAAACAGTTATACTATCTATCATACAGTTAGTCAAGTTGTGTCATTTATTAGAACACGTCCAATGCACGACTAATGGGAATATCTCACAAGTCACTTAGTTTGATCAAATATATAACTTTTATCTAATATAATATGAAAATGTAAGCTCAGTAAACCTCTTACTTGGCATAAATTTCATTATTACCTTAATAATGAAAATGTCTTCCAAATATAACATTAGAGAGAATTTTTGGTACACTCCCATAGACCTTATGAAGGCATATATGTATTTACATTTTGAGTATAAACAAATGGTTTGATTATATAATCATAATAGAGAGTATTGTTTCGGACAGCTGATAAACAGACTCATAAGCTTAGATACCAAAACTATGATTGTACTGAATAGAAACTCAAAGGTTGTTCCACAACGAATCTCTTCAATGAAGAAATCCGTTTAGGAACACTATTTTACATTCTTTATACACAATCTAGTATTAAAACAATAACCAACAAATCTTGATTCTTCTATTAGTAAGACTAGAGAAAAGTTTTTTCAAAATCTACGATAGATTCTTGAGTGTGACTTCTTATACGTAGTCAAAATATAAAAGTCAAAACTTTAGTTTTTGCTTTCTTTGCACAAACCATTTACACCTTTTATGAACAAATCATAACAAAAGCTCAAACATGTCCAATCAAGTATAACTCCTACTATAAATTATAATATTTTTTCTTTAATAATAAATCATAACAACAATTAAGTATCAAATACTTCACTAATGACTCTGACATCTTATTCGACTTATATGGAAGGTGTCTAAAGGTGTTTTCATCAAATTAATTATATGTTTCCATTTATAGTTTATCATTTTCACAATTGACTCCAATAAGTCAAGTTTTTTCCACAAATCGTCAACATCCAATTTGACATACCAAGTAACGAAACTATTTTATTACTCTAGATCATTAAAAAGATATTCTATTAAGTCGAATACACAATCTTATTAAATAGAATACACGATCTTATTAAATAGAATAAATGTTAAACTTTTACTTATACCTTTGAGGCGCAAGTACTTCCAATTATATATCGTTATATAGAATGATGAATTAGAGTATATGTAATTGTAGAAACTAATTGAAACCTTATACTTTCTAAGATTCAAATTTCTACTTAATATATACTATATGTAACTGTAGAAACTAATTGAAACCTTAAACTTTCTAAGATTCAGATTTCTACTTAATATATACTATATGTAACTGTAGAAAATAATTGAAACCTAAATCAAAAAGATGAATTAGATTTACTTAAACGTAAGCCTAAGAGTATCGAAAATAATTTGGTAATACTCAATATAAAATGAATTAAACCATATAGGATTTGATTCCTCCCACTCAACCAATCAATCACGATGGAATCGTAAAAGGATAATATTAAGTAAAAATCATATTCTTTTATCAAATAACCTTAGAACTAATTGCCATAAATTCATCCATTTGATTGTATCAAACATCTTTAAACAATTGAAAGATTCATGATGAATTTTAAAAAGTATATTTTCCAAACTTAAGATCGAAACTCTTTGAACCATTTAAAGTATTCGATCCATGTTTATCAGAAAAGATTGAAAGGTCATCGAAACTCTCAATGTATTCAATTTGAGTTTCTTCAGAAAGATGTAACTGAGTGATGACAACTCATCAGCAAAGTTACAAAGAAAACTACATATAGCAATTTAATTTATTAAACTACATACATCGATCAAATGAGATTTAGTCACTATCTGTGAACATAATATTCATTCAATGGATAAGGATATTCAATACGATCTCGTATCATATTATCCTTTACCAATACGGGATAAGCATCCAATGCTTAAGTGATAAAATATAAAAAAAAAAACTACTATTTTAAGTTATTTGCTTTACCAAATATTTTCTTACAGTTTATCTCTACATCAATGGCACTACTAGTTGTATCAAATATTTAACAACTTGAAACATCCTCAATCCGTAGAGGCTACCGGTAGGTAAAGGATTCCACTATCACATAAGCTTCTAATTATCACTAATGCTCTAATAATAAGCTTGTGAATATATATAACATAACAATATGGGAGCGCGCACACAAATCTCTTGGACCCAACTTAACATACAGACCATTATATATATAGATATATATATATATATATATATATATATATATATATATATATATATATATATATATATATTCATATTCACAAGCTTATTATTAGAGCATTATAACATATTATAAATGTCATACAATATATACTATATTTTACGACAAATTTCTTACACCAAAAACCCTAACTACATTCTATATGAATGTAGGCCTGAACATGATGGACCGACCCAACTAGTGACTACAATGCTCCTCTCATCCCTTATCCATGTTCTTAAAAAAAACTTATGGTTCGCCAGCTAAAGAATCCTACAAAACTGTAAAGTGAGGGGGTGAGTCCTGACGAACCCAGTGAGTGAGCTATATGGAAACAAAGAACATAAGTCAATATAAAAAAAATCAAATTCGCTACAAAACTGTTTCAGATCTCATAAAAGAAAAAGTAAAGTCTGTTGTCAAAGTCTCAGTGAAAACATCATATAGAAGTCTCAAAACTCGGATGAACAAGAAAATCAGTAGAAAACCCGGCGCATGGGGGCATTACATATCATCATCCCCCCCATACATCGAAACTAGTACCTTGGGGTGTTACGTGTCGTCGTTTCCCAAGTGACTGAAACTGCACTTAAGAATGTTATATCTGAGACAGGTAGGGATCCTAGGGCGTTATGTATCATCATCCCCTTGGTCCGAAGATGAGATACTACATGTGAACATGTTTATATGTTTCGTCAATTCCATTTTTTGTCTATTCCAAAAATATGATGCAAATTATACTTATCAAAAATCAAATCACTTCATTCAAATCATTTCGAATAACAATCTCATCAAAACTAATTATGCTCAAAATCAAAAATCTTATAAATATCTTGTATTTTATCTCAAATCGCGTAAAATTGATAATCAAATAAATCTAAAAGGTAAATCATAAAACCATCCAACAATAACTGAAATAAATAAATTTTAAAAATAAGTACTTCACTCAAAGTGCTAGGGTGAACCAGATGTGTTTCACGGTGTTGGCGGTTGTTGAGAATCTTTACGCCGATCCAATTCAATCATTAGATTTTATAACATAGAACATTTTTATATAACGTAATAAAAGATGAGATGTATGGATACACAATCTCACTGTAAATTTAGGGTATTTAGGTTTTCTACGCAGTTTACAGGCCTCAGTTTAGATTACATAAGTGCGGATATGGGAATTCAAATTCTACCTAGTCGCTGAAAATTCGCTGCTCAGTGGCTAACTTTGAAAAACCGCAGCTATTAATTGGAAGTGAATCAGAGGCTGAAATTTTAATACGATGAACAATAATGTGCATATTTTATGTAGGTTTTTACAGATTTCAATTTTGACCCACTCACCTCAAGTTACAAATGAATCATCAGGGGCTATTCAGACAAAAAGAGAATGCAGTGAGATGCAGCTCACCCAAATTCTAAAATTTGGCCTAAATTCATGTTAAGTCCAAAAATTATAATTTTTAGATATGTTTCTCTCTAATGTGTCTAGTTGAGTTATAATTTTACGGTTTGTTAAATATATATCTAAAACTCATCTTATAAATGAAATATTGTGACCTCTCTACAAACCGTCGCAAAGCAAACTCGCTGCTTATATATTCTTTTTGGCAATTACCACCAGATTTTTCAGTACTTTAAATACATATTATCATGCACAAAACCTTTTTTAATTTCTAAATCTTATTAGGATTAGCATTATGTCAAACACTTGGTGTGCAAATTGCACAAACATCATAAATACTACAGCTTAGGCTTCTCCTAACTTTATTTACACCATCATTACTCTTCAAATGGTTTCAAGCCTCCATTACACAACCAAAACATCCCCCATTCCCTGCCAAATACACAACCACATAAGACTCCAATTTACACATATCAATTAACTTAATTACCAATACACACTACTAATCAACACTATAATCTCAACTTAACCCTAGAATCTTATAAACCCTAATTTAGTTCAATCCCTAGGGTTTCATTTTTTGGTATTACTTGATATAATCATATTCCTAAATTAATAATCATCTTAATGCAATCAAACACATAGAAACAACTTCAATTTATCATCACTACTTCAAAAATCAAACTTTTAGGATTTTGGTAAACTTTTATTACCTTAAATCGATTTGTTTTCTTTTCTAAAATGAGTTCCTAAAGCTTTCTCTCCTCTTCCTTAGCTTGTTTTATGTTTGATTGCACTTGATTACCCTTTAAATTTTTGATAGGAAAATGAAAGAAATCTAGGCTATTTTGGTTGAAGAGGTTCGGCCAAGGGGGAAAGAAGGATGCCTTTATGGTTTCTTTTTAAGTTATAAATAAATCTTGAAACTTATAGATACTTCTAGAAAATAATGGGTTTTTGTTTATGATCTAGGCCCACTAGGCAATGTTGAGCCAATTTGTCCTATCTCCAGATAAGACCTATTGACCTATTAAATTTAACTTATTAATTTTCTTTAACCTCAGGAAAAATTCTTATCCGAGTCACAGAGATACGACTTTAATTATTTTGTAAAATTTTGGTCATTTTAATTTTTCCCCCTAAAATGATTCTTCCTCGAATTTAGATAAGCTAGAGACTTGAAACATACCTTCATTTACAAATTAGTGGGGAAATTACCTCCCCATAACCTCTTCAGATTCCAAAGTCAATTATTACCCTTTGTGGTGCTGCCACAATATCTTAACTGATGGCACCCATGTGGGTCGCAGCTTCTTTATCTCTCTATCTACAATTACTACTAGGTACTCCATGAATGACAAATCTTGGCTAACATCTATTGTTTGAGGATCCAAAACATGAGATTCATCTTGTAAATGCTTGAGTTTTATGGATACATGGAAAACATGATGGGTATTGTCCATGCTAAGTGGATCCAAAACATATTGAGTTACTGAGTATGTGGTTTTTATTGGGAGAAAGTGTGTGGACTTAGTCATCTTTTCCACAGTCACCCAAATGGAATCATATCTCTTGGAGGTAGTTGGAAGACCAACTATGAAATCCATAGTAATCTTATCACATTTCCACTAAGGAATATCGAGGCTCTGATGTTTCCCTGTCAGTTTTTGATGATATGCATTCACATGCTAGCAGGTAAGACACTTCGTAACAAACTCTGCTACGTCATTCTTCATACCCTCCCACCAGTAAAGTTCATTGAGATCATGATCTATTTTTCTGATTCTTGGATGCACGGTATAGGACGGCACATGAGCTTTCTCCAGCAATGAATGCCTCAACTCCTGAACTAGATTAATTACAATCTTGTTCTACTCCCTCAAAAGGTCCTCACTGTCTATAAAGTATTCATCATATCAGATATGCTCTTGTATGTCGCTAATATGCTATATTTGAGGATCTTCTTTCTGTTGGACAGTTATGACCCATATCGTCACTATTTGTACAGATCATGGTGTTGTTGTACAAATTAACTATGTGACAAAGGAAATTGCTCTCTTATCATTTGTGATTAGATCACCAAGATGTATAAATGATAGGAGGTCCTTATGATTAGTTCCTGGATTGAGATGATATGAGACAGTATCAATCCATGAAGGTTTAATCATTAAATATCCCTAGTCGTAGTATTATCGAGATTGGACATCGATAATGCGGAATAGACTAGTATTACACTTGTGCGCGTTGTGAGGGCATAACGGCATAGTTCTCATATATTTGGGTATAGGATACTCATGCAAGTGTAGTAGGAGGTTGTGTTTTACCGATGGTACGGAAAACAGATTCGCTCTGGATAGACCCCTCAGAATTCCATTGGTAGTATTATTATGTGTCTATGGAAGTCCGAATAAAGGTAGGTGTATTTGGTCTTAACCTGAGACTTGCACCGCTAATACTTACGACAATCAATATACTTTGGTTTTAGGTCGTCCAGGGCTTTAACAGGTTCTGTGTACGTCTCTGCTGGGTATATTGAGAATCGTAGTGTATTGGGTGTGATGTCGAGATGGAAATATCACTCCAGTAATAGTGGAGATGATGATCACGTAGGATACGGAACTCGTTCTATTATATGCTGCAGCTATCGGGATATTATTACTAGGTCATGTTTATCCGATTATAGAGACTAGTTACCAGAGATCCGATATGTGCTTCGTACGGGGCAGACACATTTCCAGCCCCAAGCCTTGCACGTGACATCCGATACTAGATCGAAATACGCAATACTACGTATACTACGCCTGATATAGATCACATATTCCTGTAAGGATATTTCTGGAGAATTGGGTAGGCATAGCGTTTTGCTAGAAGCCAACCTTGTCTTGTAAATCGGTACAAACGTAGTACTAGGTACTTACGTGTTCGGATAGTCCAACGACCGGATTTACTGCCAACATATCTGGGGATCTCATGGGTCGCTTCCCGAAGATTCACCGATGACGTATGACTCGCACTTTATTAATCTGGGATTAATTAGATGAGAGAGAAAATTAATCTGGGATTAATTGCGGAGATATTTTATCTGGGATAAAATATCATTTAAAAGAGAGAACGATTAATTTAGAATTAATCGATTAAATAATATATTCGATATATTATACGAAATTGGATTTCAACGCGGAATTGAAATTGGATTTTAATTCGGGCGAACGAGTTAATTTAGAATTAATTCGTTAGCGATGTGAATAGTGATTTTGCTAGGCATAATTATTTAATTACGTCGCAACGGAAAATTCGTTAATTTAGAATTAGTGAACCCGACCCTGAGAGTGTTTGCGAGCGCACTCGCATTTCGAATTCAAGTGCGGCCCGCAAGTCACATCAAGCGTCAAATCATTAGTCAATTTGATTGATGTGATGTCTAGTTACTTTGAGTGATTGACAACATGTCACTTGTGATTGATGTGAGTTGGTGGATGGCATTAAATGTCTTTTGGCTCCAAAATTTGGTTGACCTTTTTGAAAGGCTAATACCAAAATTTTGGTATATGTATTATTTGGATTTTAGAAATCTAATAATCAACAAAACACTCTCTCTTTCCTCTCATCTCTCTCTCGCCCAAAGGGGCTCATTTCTTCCTCAAACTCACTGGTTTCACCGTGAACCAAGAGGAGTGCAAGGATGATTTTTGTGGCAAAAATCACCAAGTGCTAGCACACATCGGAGTCTTACGAAGGTGATAGGGAAACCAACCCGTGAGCTTGGAATCACCACCCGAAAGCTTGGAGCTTGGAGATGATCCATGGCAGAATTTTGAAGACCCAAAACAGTGGACTGTCGTGACTTCAAGGAGGGCAGAAAATAATTTTTGTTTTTCGTCGCATCGCTCAACCGATCATTGTGAGTATTCTGCAACTCCTTGATGTATTCACATGTTGTTTTATGATTGATAATCGATCCCGGGACTTAGATATTTCCCAACATTGGTATCAGAGCGAGTAAAAGCATGAAACTTGATTTATGGTTAAAATTTGGTAAAATGTATTTGAGCATGATTTATTGAAATTGGATGATTGAGTATGCTTAAATTATGTTTAATTGAAGTTTGATTGGATCAATTTCAAGAAAAATTGTTTGGAACAATTTTCCCCAATTTTTGTGGCTTGGCCGAAAGTATATGAACCCTAATGTCTTGGTGATTTTTTGATTTTAATCATTGGATGAGTTGGAATCATATTGGGTAATGTTGATTTGTAATTCAATTGGATTGAAACCGAATTGGACATTAAAAACCCCACATTTGTCGAGACTTGTATAGCATGAATTGGGTTTGATTTTTGATAAAATGTGTTGGACATGTTTTGTTGTTAATAAGCATAATTAATTAGGCTAATTGATGTTTTGGAAATGTTAATTAGTTTGATTAATTATGATATACACTTTGTTTAATTAAATATGAAATTTGGAATTTTTGTAGTTTAATTAAATGGGCTAAATTTTGGAAATTGGGCTTAAAAGTTGTTATTGGGCTAATTGGGCTTGGTTGTACCAAGATTGGTTTAGGCAAATTGGTTGGATCCAATTGGGCCCAAAACCATTTTCATAAAGTCCAAATGCGACTAATGGACCTTAATTATTTTAATTGGGCCTAATGGGCCTAAATTGATTTCTAGGCTTATGGGGTTATTCCTTGATTGGGCTTTGGTTATTGGGTTTGACCCAAGTTGACCAAAAGTCCATGCCTTAAGAAATTAATTAAAGCCCATTGGACTTTAATTAAATAAACATTGGATGTTAATCGGGCTTTGAGACCCGTAACAATTAAATTTGGAATTTAAGTCGTAAAGGTTCGTCAAATAAAGTGTAGTATTTAATTTGGAATTAAATAGTGAATTAGTATTAAATACATATTAAATTGGATTTAATTTTGCAGTTTAATTCTATTCATGAATTCGTACTTTGAGTACTTATTCGCAAAATGAGTTTGACTCGCGCAAAATCAAATCATTGTTTGAACATTGGATGCTCATTCTGAATACATGGTTGCGATGCATGAATAATGTATATCGGATGGATATTAGAATGGTGGGGCAATTTTTGAAATTGGTGTAATAAATTTAGAATTTATTAATTGGACCTGCGTGTCCAGCCTATTACCTCATTTCTCATTGTATTTCTCTTCTCACCTATTCCCCTCAATGTAAATAAGGTTTCTTTAGAAGTGTTATGTAACGGGTAGAAGCAATACTTGTGCTAGCGGAAGAGAGGAAATTGAGAGATTTGATCTAGGATCAATGAGTTAAGTATCCATCCGCATATCATTATTATTTATTTATATGCGCCTTATTATGTGTTTAGAATGCATGTTTAAGGGTGTATGATGATGAGACCTTAACAAAGATAATAAATTGGTTGCCAATTTGCACGCGAAAAACCCTCACAAAATATTAAGTGTTTTTCCTTCCATTGAGTGATTCTTACTCAAGATCCAAGATTGGCATTGGTTTGTTGGCCAAAGTCAAGACCTTTGTCCGTTGAGGATGTGTCTGAATCACGAAATTTTTGTTCCATATTGGTGTCTTGTCCAAGTTGTGGTTTGTTGGCCAAAGTCAAGAACACTTCTTGTCCATCGACATTGATTACGAAGCTTTCCATGGTCAATGGGTCACGCTTAACTGGGATCACTAAGTTTTTTGTGCCAAAGTCAAGGCTTAGTTGATTCAGAGGAAAAAAGGTTAGGCAATATATTGGATATATTGGCATATATAAGATATATGTTTCGGACTTGGATGTCCACCTACTGGATCTAGGAATTGGATTGGATCCAATTGATCTTAGAGATCTACCTAGTTAATTATCATACAATTTGTTGGCCAAAGTCAAGATTGTGTGTTATTTAACGGGATCCTAGCCCACTAGGAAACACGGTTTCCCGAGTACTCGACAGAGGGTTAGAGGCTCGCCGAAAAATAGTGGGAGGCAAGTATTAAATTTGCAATATTCGTTTAATAACTTGCCATACGCGCTCATATCACATCATTCGTCAAATAAATTAATTATTAGTTGGACTAATATTTAATTGTTGTTTTAATAAAACAGTTGGACTGTATTCAAACTATTTCAATTAATAGTTGATTTTATAATTGGATTATAGTAATCAATATAATTGAATTTAACCTATTAAATTATAGTTGATTATATAGTTGGACTATAGTAATCATTATAATAAACAGTACCTAAAATCGTTGATTAAATAGTTGGACTATTGGAATCAAGATAAATTGAAAGATTAGTGTTTAAAACATAATCCTGGGTGAAAATGTATTTAAACGACTTTAATTTTCAAAATTGGGAATAAATTTCAGGATAGTCCTAAAAGGCTAATAAGTTACTATATTTGATAAAATAACATATTAGGCCTAAGACCGGAGTTAAGCAAATAGTAGAGCATGATATTTGGAATATTCATGTGATGATAACTTTAGTGCTTAATCTGTTAAACTTGCCAAATAGACTCCTTAATTTCTTAATCAGAACTAAGGATTAGATCCTTATAGTATGATATTGAAATTGAAGGATCTATTTCATAGATCTATTCTTAGATCTTAGAAGTTCTAAATTGCAATAGTAAACTCTCGGAGAGTTAATGGCTATTCTCAATGAGATAAAGCCAAAAGTTTGCAATACGGCAAGAAGCGCAAGGCGCACCTTACTTCGACATTCTAGAAGGCCAAGGCTTGGCCAATGGCTTCTGGAATGTGAAAAAGGGCAAAAAGCAAAATCATTATAATCTTATGGGAAGACAAATGACATATCCCAAAATGTCTGCCTAAATTGTGGCAAAACGGGGACACGGAAGCGTGACTGCCATTTGGACAAAGCAGACATTAAGGAATTGAATAACGAGCAAGGCTCTGACTTCAAATATGTTTGTCATAAACATGTTCACTACTAGTATTAAAATTGGATTTTAGATACTTAATGTGATACATAAATATGTACTGATGTGCAGAATCTGCTATGAGCAGGATACTGACTTTAGTTGAGATTAATCTGCGAATTGAAAACAGGATGAAAGTCGTTGTTTTAACCGTAGATACCTAAGTTTAGGAACTACCTATCGGGTATGTACTTAAATTAGGAAACTGTTAAAATGTAACTAGTTTGACTAGATACATTATCTCTATATCAGGGTTTAACCCGTTGCGGGTATACCTCTATATTCTAGAACACTAAAGTGTTTTATTATATAAAGATGATATTGAGATAAACACATTAGATGTGAATAACAGTATTTATATTTTGAATATAAATAAATCTCAAACATATGACATGACAAACTAATAGCTCAAACTGATTTGATCAAAAGAAACTTAAAAGTGGCATTGTTGTCTGGGACACATTAAACAAGACTCGTATATCCACACTTTTGAAGAGTGGATACTAGGACGGATTTGATTCCATTCAAATGATGTCTACGAATCTAGTTTATTGGGCAAAGTGCCTAAAACACTATTTACTTGGTAAAAGTGTAAATGCCACCGATCTGTTAGCCCTGGTTCATAGTGACAAAGGTGGGCCCATATCTAGCTAGGCTAGATATGGATATGAATATTTCGTGACCATTACGGATATGGCATCGCGTTATGGTTATGTGTTTCTTTTTAACATAAATCGGAAACTTTTAGAGTTTCGACACGAAGTAGACAAACAGATCGGCTAAAGTATAAAACCATCACGGTTAGATCATGATGAAAATACTTAAGCGATAAGTTTCTCATAAACAAGAAAGAATATAGTATTCTTTCAATGAAGACTCATCCCGGAACACGTCAGTTTGACGTTGTGTCCAAACTGAGAGATCGAATTTTGTAGGACATGATAAGGTTAATCATGAGTCACTCTGAGCTACCATTTCCTTCAACATATAAGCATTTAACAGTGCAAAACTTATTTTGAATAAGGTTCCATAAAAATCTGTTTGACAGAGTTCATATTAGATATGAGTAGGAAAGAAACCAGGTTTTATAATTCCTGAAGATTTGGGTATGCTAGGCATATGTTTGGATGATACCAAACTAAGACCCAAATCGGATAAGTGCCTAAGTTGAGGTTATCCTAGGGAAACCAAAGTATAGTACTTATACAACTCACTAGAGAACAATGTAATTGTTGCTCGCCATGCGGTTTTCCTAAGAGGAATACCTATATGCAGTGGTAAGTGGGAGGAAAGTAAAACTCGATGAAAATCGGAGTAATACTATTCCAGGCACCAATTCCTAATGGAACACAAATAGTTCATCAAGGATGAAACTAAACCAATAATCTTCGAATACACAAGAACCGCGTAAGTCGGAGAGTGTTAGGAAACAACTTGGGGTATGGGTTTCTGATCTCACCTCATAAAGATGTCAATCTTATTGAGGAATATGAACTGACTATGTATAAGGAAGTGATGCAAGGTATCGACTCCCTATTATGGAAAAGTGCCATAAAGTCCGAAATGGATCCATGTATACCAACTATGTTTGGACACTAGTTAATGTACCGCAAGGCATTGTGCCTACTGGTACTATATATGTTTTCAAGGAAGACATACATGGAAGGCAACATACCAACGTACTAAGCTAGGCTTGTAGCGAAAAGGTATCGTTATCAACATTATTTCGATTACAACGAAACCTTTTATATGTTACCACGGTAAATCCATTTGGATAATGCTTGCTGATGCTGTATGTTTCATTTATGAAATATGACAGCTGAACGGAAAATCACTTTCCTGAAAAGGAAACCTTTTGGAGGATGTTTACAACATCCTGACGGTCTTGTCGTACCAAAACTAGCAAACAAAGTTTGCAGGTTATTCGATCCATGGATGGATTGAAGCAAGCATAACATTCTTGGAATTATCGTTTTGATGTAATCACAATGGTATGTGATTTAATTCGAAACGAAAATGATTCTTGTGTATATAAGAGGGTTAGTGGGAGCACACTGAAAGTGAAAGTCCTAAATAATGATAATATGTCATTTCTTGGAAATGATATTCCCATAAAACAATCGGTGAAAGCTTGGCTTTCATGAAAATTCTCCGTAGAATTCTTAAGAAAAACAACCTTTATTCTAGGAATAAAGATCTACTGGATATATATAAAAGTTGTTAAAACTCTCCGAGAACTCGTACATTAAAAAAAGTGCGTGACCTGGTGTCTCATACGCTTTGAGCATATGGATTCACAAACGGGCCAATCCAAGTGATAGTCATTGGATTGATGTTAAGAACATCCTTTAGTATCTTAGAGAACTAAGGATGTTGTCTTAAACTATGGAGAAAGAGAACTTGAAGTGACTAGGTTCACTGCTGCAAGTTTCCTAACCGATAAAACGACTATAAGTCGCAAAACGGTACTATAGAGTTTGAATAACGGAACAGTGAGCTGGAAATCTTCCAAGCAAGATATTGTTACCGAATAAACAACAAAAGCGGGTTATTGCTGCAGCTGAGGCAGCAATAGAAGCCTTTTGGATCGATAAAAATCTAATTAGATTAGATATAAAGATGTTAGCAGCTGAGCTAGGCTACAGCGCAGGCTAAAGAATTAATGGTCTCATCAACGATCGAGATATATACTTCGATATTCATCTGATTCGTTCGGATCATACATCGTGGCGATGTGATGATCGTATAAATTGTATCAGATGATAATCATGCAAATCCGCTGACGAAAGTCTTTTCTCAGAAATTTGAGAGAACCGTACATAGTTCGGGTTTGGGACACTTGAGTGACTGGCTATAGGCCAAGTTAGAGATTGTTGGACAGTTATGACCCATAGCGTCACTATTTGTACAGATCATGGTGTTGTTGTACAAATTAACTATGTGACAAAGGAAATTGCTCTCTTATCATTTGTGATTAGATCACCAAGATGTATAAATGATAGGAGGTCGTTATGATTAGTTCCTGGATTGAGATGATATGAGACATTATCGATCCACGAAGGTTTAATCATTAAATATCCCTAGTCGTAGTATTATCAAGATTGGACATCGATAATGCGGAATAGACTAGTATTACACTTGTGCGTGTTGTGAGGGCATAACGGCATAGTTCTCATATATTTGGGTATATGATACTCATACAAGTGTAGTAGGAGGTTGTGTTTTACCAATGGTACGGAAAACAGCTTCGCTCAGGATAGACCCCTCAGAATTCCATTGGTAGTATTACTATGTGTCTATTGAAGTCTGAATCAGGGTAGGTGTATTTGGTCTTAACCTGAGACTTGCACCGCTAATACTTGAGACAATCAATATACTTTGGTTTTAGGTCGTCCAGGGCTTTAACAGGTTCTGTGTATGCCTCTGCTGGGTATATTGAGAATCGTAGTGTATTGGGTGTGATGTCGAGATGGAAGTATCACTCCAGTAATAGTGGAGATGATGATCACGTAGGATACGAAACTCATTCTCTTATATGCTGCAGCTATCGAGATATTATGACTAGGTCATGTTTATCCGATTATAGAGACTAGTTACCAGAGATCCGATATGTGCTTCGTACGGGGCAGACACATTTCCAGCCCCAGGCCTTGCACGTGACATCTGATACTGGATCGAAATACGCAATACTACGTATACTACGCCTGATATAGATCACATATTCCTGTAAGGATATTTCTGGAGAATTGGGTAGGCATGGCGTTTTGCTAGAAGCCAACCTGTCTTGTAAATCGGTACAAACGTAGTACTAGGTACTTACGTGTTCGGATAGTCTGATGACCGGATTTACTGCCAACATATCTGGGGATCTCATGGGTCGCTTCCCGAGGATTCACCGATGACGTATGACTCGCACTTTATTAATCTGGGATTAATTAGATGAGAGAGAAAATTAATCTGGGATTAATTGCGGAGATATTTTATCTGGGATAAAATATCATTTAAAAGAGAGAACGATTAATTTAGAATTAATCGATTAAATAATATATTTGATATATTATACGAAATTGGATTTCGACGCGGAATTGAAATTGGATTTTAATTCGGGCGAACGAGTTAATTTAGAATTAATTCGTTAGCGACGTGAATAGTGATTTTGCTAGGCATAATTATTTAATTACGTCGCAACGGAAAATTCATTAATTTAGAATTAGCGAACCCGAGCCCGAGAGTGTTTGCGAGCGCACTCGCATTTCGAATTCAAGTGCGGCCCCAAGTCACATCAAGCGTCAAATCATTAGTCACTTTGATTGATGTGATGTCTAGTCACTTTGAGTGATTGACAACATGTCACTTGTGATTGATGTGAGTTGGTGGATGGCATTAAATGCCTTTTGGCTCCAAAATTTGGTTGACCTTTTTGAAAGGCTAATACCAAAATTTTGGTATATGTATTATTTGGATTTTAGAAATCTAACAATCAACAAAACACTCTCTCTTTCCTCTCATCTCTCTCTCGCCCAAATGGGCTCATTTCTTCCTCAAACTCACTGGTTGCACCGTGAACCAAGAGGAGTGCAAGGATGATTTTTGTGGCAAAAATCACCAAGTGCTAGCACACATCGGAGTCTTGCGAAGGTGATAGGGAAACCTACCCCTGAGCTTGGAATCACCACCTGAAATCTTGGAGCTTGGAAGATGATCCATGGCAGAATTTTGAAGACCCAAAACAGTGGACTGCCGTGACTTCAAGGAGGGCAGAAAAGAATTTTTGTTCTTCGTCGCATCGCCCAACCGATCATTGTGAGTATTCCGCAACTCCTTGATGTATTCACATGTTGTTTTATGCTTGATAATCGATCCCGGGACTTGGAGATTTCCCAACACTTTCTGAGCAGCTCTAATATCATCTATAAGGGCGAACCTGACTTGTATTTGAACTAATAGAGCTCATTAATCTGTTATCTGGAAACATACCACATCCTGAAGACAACTTTGCATCTTCCTAGTTGGATGCCATCTCTCAATCAAAAAATAGGACAAACTTTCATAGATTTTCTACTTAAGGCATCTACTATATTAGCCTTGCCATAGTGGTATTGAATGGAGTAGTCGTAATCCTTCATTAGCTCGATCCATCACCTCTATCTAAATTTAAGATCCTTCTAGCTCTTGATATACTTGAGACTCTTGTGGTTGGTGTATATCTCAATTTTTCCCCATATAAGTAACGCCACTATATTTTCAAGCAAAAGTTATTGCTACCCTCTCTAGATCATGGGTGGGATAATTTTGTTTGTACAGCCTGTAGGCATTGCATTTTCACATGTGAAACCCGATGATGAGTCTCAATTGGAGGCACTACCTTTTTAGCTAAGGATATTGCGGGAAACGGAGGTCGGAAGGGGAAATTCGGAAAAGTATGTCATCAAGTTCATTCCACAAGTTCATTGTCTTCGTTGGTGCTGCGTTCGTCACTTCGTTCGAACCTCGTGCAGAATGCGGATGTTCGTGCCACGTTCTAATTGGCGTTCGAACGGTGCCGGTAATTCTGGTTTTGCTGCTAGCCTCACACCTCAGCCCATTTAGCCCCCCAAAGCCCATAAAACACATCCCAAATTAAATAAATAAATATTAATTAAAACATTAACTAAATAAGATAATAATTAAATTAATTAAATAATTAAATAAAACATTTACCAAACTTAAACTAAAATCATGCCTAACTTAGACAAATTAAATATATTATATACTAAAACTAAAAAGAAGATACACCTAATTAAAATCAATCCTAACCAATTAAAGCCAATCATATATTGACTTCCTAATCTAATAAGACATCTACCAATTTAAAAATATTTGCATTCCTAAACCAACACAAATTAAATATTACAACTTCCTAACTTAAAATATTTTGTCCCCCCTCAATCTTGTGTATACCTTTCTCATCTCTCCTAAATTTGGAAACAAATCTCTTCCTTGTGAGACAAGGTGAAGCCCTAGCCATTCTCTATATAAACAACCCCTAACCTAGCCATCCCTCCTCTCCAATCTCTCTAGCTCACACACACAATTCACACAAGAATTATGGCAAGAAATACTAGACATCACAAGCATATCACTCCCTTGATCCTTACCCTCACACCACCGAAAATTACACCAAAACAACCCCTAACCACCACCGAAAATCACACAAAACACAGCAGCCTAAACCACACCAAAACAGTCCTTAAAATCCCTCAAAACAGTAACATAAAAGACACTTACCATCCTTGAAATAACCACACAAAACCACACCAAAAAGAATATCAAAACAGTCCACAAATAGTAAGCAGAGGACACAGAGGAAGCGGCAGCAAAACCACAAGGAAACAGCAGCAAAACGGAGTCGGAACAGTAGCTTGAGTGGCCGAACAGCGAAGGAAGAGGCAAACCAGTGAACCATAAAAGTTGCGGAGCTTTTACCCCCTTTCGATCTTCGTGGAACGCGAGTCCGAGAGACAGCTTAAAAGGTTAGACCTGAGGGTATCTTTCACACTTATTCTTATTTAATTTCTGGTTATTTATTTTGATTATATTTTCTGTATTTGTGGCATTTTTTGTGTGTATGATGTGTGTTGTGGGTATTGGATGAATGGAAGAGTGTTGTCTCTTGTGGTATATAGGATGGAAACCCAGACGTAAATTCCGTAGCCGAATCCGAATGGACGGTAGTGCGGTCTGTACTTGGGACACAACTCCACGTACCACTTGAGTAAACGGCACCTTCTCTTGTTTTGTGTTGCTTTGGTTTATTTAATTCTTGTCATTTAAATTCTGCATGTTGTTTATTCCCGTATGATACGATCGAGTGCTTGGGCTTAGTAAGTGCGATGAAAGGTTCCCTAATTGGAGGGTTAAAATCCTTCACCACGATGCTCTGATGCACCGATTGATGTGTGTTCGGTTGAATGCGAAATACGTTCAATCGGACATACTTAGTTTGATATGATTGTCTTTATTTTCGTATGCATGATTCAGTCGAGCGCATGGGCTTAGTACGTTGGTCTAAAGGTCCTCTCTTTGAGAGATCAAGAGCCCCAAAAGGCCACCTTTACGGCAGTACTTCGCCGCGCCCCTTTATTTTATCGTTTATATATTGCGTCCCATTTCATGCATCAGATCTGTTCCCGTTCGAACGCGTTTAAGAACGCAACTCGAACGCGCATGTATTTTGCCTTGTCATGCATCAGGTCTTATTTCTGTTCGAACGCGTTCACGAACGCCATACGAACGTGAGCATTCTATTTCATTTCCGTTCGAACGCGTTCACAAATGCCACACGAACGAGAGCATTCTGTTTCATTTTCGTTCGAACGCGTTATCAAACGCCATACGAACGCGAACCTTCTGTTTACCGTTCGAACGCGTTTACGAACGCTACACGAACGCACACACACTTTCTTACTTTCATAATGTATCAGGTTTGGTTCCGTTCGAACGCGTTCTCGGACGCTACACGAACGCGAACCTTCTGTTTACCGTTTGAACGCGTTTACGAACGCTACACGAACGCGCACACACTGAACTAAGTATGTCTCATCATATTCATGCATAATTGCCTCTTGGTTGATCTTTCTTGTGTTATATAGCCAACCGTATTATTTGTATTCCTGTATTTATCTATTCCATGTGTCCTTGGGATTGTATTCAAGCATGATTAGGCTGTTATCAGGTTATTTGGTTAATAGGTTCATGAGATAGTACTCAAGCATGATTAGGTTGTTCTTAGTTTTCCATATCATAGGATTGAAATATGTTCATGAGATTGTCATGTGATGTTGCATGTTGTGATGAACTTGTTGATGTATGTACATGAATCTAGAAGCATGATATTTTTGGAAATAAATGTTACTTAAGCTTAATTAAATTATTACATAAATCCTTTCATTACAAGTGACATGAGTAAGGGACCATTCCGAACCCAACGGTTTGAGGTCTTCCCTTGCGAGGGGTGAGTGCGGCCTTAAATCTTTGTCTCGATTCACACCGGGTGGCAACTCCATGTTATTTCGTACTTCCCAACTAGTGTCGCGAGCCTAGGAACGGTGTCGCCCAGTTTCTGTTGTCCTACAGTCTGGCGACTCCACTGGGGATAGAGAATCGGCCCCGAAATATTGTCTTTTGTAATGTTTGGATTTATGTCCTAATTGACTGTGTCTATAGTGGATGAAATGAGGGTTTAATCAAAGGCATTTTGAGGCTAGGTAATGGTTTGGTGTCTTCCTTCACTCACTACCTTTCTAGAAGGAAAAGCTGTGAAGGCACCTAGATAGCCATCTACTCGTAGCCTATTGTGATGGACTAATTTGGAGGACTCGTTGTTTATTCCTGACAACAAGCGATAAGAGCCTAAGAGGCTTGGGTATTTAAGTGAGCCTCGCTCCACCTTCCCTCTGGGGGATCTACAACGGGAAATCCATTTGACAGTCCGTCACACACCATAGCTCATTGGCACGTACCTTAGTGTATAAAAAATGGTGCGCCCACTTGGTTGCTCGAACCCTTGAGTGGGGAAACCTAGTTGTGGGCCATCCTTCGCCAGTGAGAGCCTTTGTCTATACTCTTACTAACCCACCCATAGACCGATTTGTATGGTTAAAGTAACAATTATTTCCTTGAGTATGTGCTTGTGGACCATCCTCATTTGGATGCATTTGGACTATTTGTCATAAGATATGGGCTTGTTGGGCCATTTAAACTGGGACAAGAACGTATTTTATGACAATTGGGCCGAAGGCTTCTAAGTGTCGATGAGCCACCTTGTGCTTGTGTTCGGAATGTTACCATTTGGATTTAGTTGGGCTCCTTGCCATGAGACGTGAACTTGTTGGGCCATTTAAACTGGGATGAGTTCACTCCTATGACAGTCAGCCCAAAAGCTTCTAAAATGATAATGGGCCGACTTGTTTGAAAATTTTATTGACTTAGTATGATTTATATGTTATATGCCTCTTATGCACATCATGCATACATACATCATGTTAACCCTTGTGTTCTGAAAGCCATCATAGATTCCCGTTGGGTTAGAAAAAAAGGGAAGACTCATCAAAATACTGGGAACAGACATGAGTGAATCAGATATTGAGGTGTCCCGTATGGATCAGTTGGAAAACGGTCTCGCCAAGGTCACTGAACAGTTGCAAGCCTTGACTACTACCATGACAAATATGGCTGTGCCCCGTGCTGGGGGAAATTCTGAGAATATAAGGCACGAGGAGCCTCCGAATGGGTTGGGGGATGATATCCCCGCTTTTGATGATGATATGGCAGAGTATGCAACAGACAGAGTGATTGGGTCTCAAGCCGAGATACAGAAACTCAGGGACCAGGTTGAATCCGTTACCCGCAAGATGAGGGGTAAGAATGAAGATTTGCTAGATTATGAGACAATGAAGTTTGAGGAGCAGTTGCCAGCGCAGTTTAAGATGCCGGATTTGGCTAAGTTCAATGGGAATGGAGATCGAGGGTGCATCTCCGTCAGTATGTGTCTGTTATGAGTTCAGTTGGCTTGTCTCAGCGCCAGGTACAGAAAATGTTTGGGATGTCACTCGAGGGGGCACCTGTGGTATGGTACCATAACCTGGACAAGCAGGTTAAGGAAGATTGGAGGGAGCTAGCTGATGCTTTCTTAAAACAATATGTCACGGACCTGGAGATTGACTTGTCACTCCGTGACTTAGAAAATATCAAGCAGAAGCCGGAGGAAAATTTCAAGGAATATATGGACCGCTGGAGGAGCCAGCTTCTGAAGATGCAGACTAGGCCCTCAGAAAAAGACCAGATCAAAATGATCATCAAGGGCACCAAGCCCTCTATTTATGGAAAACTGAGGAGAATGACTTCGATGATTACTGATTTTCGACAGCTGAGGGAGACAGTTATGGATATTGAGGAGGAGGAAGCCGAGAACAGAAAGTTTTATGGACATAACAGAAGGAATATTGGGGGACATTCAGGAACTATGCCTGCTACTGCTGAGGTCACTGCCATTAAGAACAGACGATTTTCTAACCTTGGTAAGCCTCTTTCAAAGGTATTCGAAAAGCTGAAGGCGCAAGGACTCTTAAAACCTTTGGAACCTAGGCCCATTCCAAATCCTGTGCCACCTCACATGAACTTAAACTTATACTGTCACTTCCACCAAGAAAAAAGGCCATGACACCGACAACTGCGCCCCCTCAGACATGAAATCCAAAACCTCATCGATGCCCATACAATACCCAGCCCAGAGAAAGAACAACCCAACGCACACAGAAATCCCCTACCCAACTACATGATCAACTCTGGCCTACCCGAAACCCTTGTCCTCCAAACTCTCAACCACTCAGCTTCATAAGAATAAGGGATAACAATGGTGAAGAACCATGGGCTGAAGAAGAGGGCACTGTTGTTTCTCCTAGTTTATCTTGCACTTTTAATAAAGACATTGATTTTGTTTACCTGTTCGAACGTTTCCTCAACAATAATAAAGGCGACCATTTTATTTATTTGCCTAAGACTATTACTTTCAAACTTGCAACATGAGTGTGTTCAATCTTGGTAATGTGATGCTCAAAGCGTAGGGAATCCTCAAAAGAAGCAAGCAGAAAAGATAAGTTAGCCATTCAGGAATTGGGAAATGGAGACAGTGGGACTGTTAGACTTGGAAAGAAACGGGTTCCTGGAACAAATCAGGGTAGACAGGCGGAAATGGTACTTTCCCTAAGAGAAGAATGGTCATCAATGGAATCGACGGAAGACCTAACCCAACGAGATAGGAAACTCATTCACGCATGCATGCATACACGTAACATATTTGCATCCTTTTTTTGTTTGTTCTGTTTTGTAATAACAGGTTTCAAAAGAAAAAAAGAAAGCATCAAAAGACAACCAATCAGGAACATCGACAGTACTGTATCACTCTGGGGACGAGGCCCGTATCAGTATCAGCCTTAGGGCGAGGCTCATATCAGCTGTATCAGTCTGGGGGCGAGGCCCATATCAATATCAGTTTAGGGCGAAGCCCACATCGTCCCAGGGCCGAGGCCCACATCAGCAGAATTTTGGAATGAATCCAGGGAATAAATCCCAGGGTCGAGGCCCACATCAGCAGAATTTTGGAATGAATCCGAGGGTCGAGACCCACATCAGCATCAATCTGGGGGCGAGGCCCATGTCAGTAGCAGTTGGGGCCGAGGCCCACTTTGAAGGGGTTATTTAGGGGGTGAATCCGGTAACGCAGCGGAAGCGGTGAAAATCCGATTTTCAGATTTCAAAACTTTTTCTCGGATTAATTAAATAAATATTTATTTAATGTTCCAATAATCAAATTATGAAAATAAATTCAATAAAACAATTTTAAGTGAATTTACCGAAATACCCTTGCTTTGGTTTTTGTCCGTTTTAGTCCGAAATTGATCCAATCAATTTTGAATGATTCTAAATCATTTCTAGGATGAACTTATGATGTTCAAAACATCAAAACACCAAAGCAACCAAAATCCCCAATCCCCAATTATTCCTCACAATGCCGAGAGCACCATTTGTGCCTAATTTGACCATTTGGTCATTTCATGCTTCAAAACTCATCCAAATGAAATCCAATCAACATGAAACTTTGCATGCATCATATACACACCCAAATGCTCAACATATATGAAAACCCCCAAATTTGGAATAGGTTATGAACCCTAATTTATCAATTTCCACAAATTGGACAAATTAGACCAAATACATTAAATCAATTACTTCAATCATCATTCTTCCATCCAATCCAAGTCTCAACACAATGAAACAACTCAAGATCAAATCTAGGTCATTTAAGAGTGGGTCAATAACTCTAGATTAGCAACATGGTTTCCAAAACCTTAAAAGAATCTTATAACTACAATAGTTACAAGCTTTCTTCATTACACATGCTTCACACTTCTCCAAACTTCCATCATCAAAAACCACAAGAGCAAGAAAGAAACATCCTAAGAATATCATATATTAAAGCCTAGAACCTAAGGAACATATTCCTTACTAATAGCAAGTTTGAAAAACTTACTAAATTTCCAAGCTTTTGAAGTTTTCTTTCTTTCTCAAGCTTTCTTTTGGTTTCTTCAATGGTGTCTCTCTTTTTTTGTAAAAGTGTATTAGGTTAACTTAATGAAATGAAAATGAAAACAATTTATATTAAGGCAAAAAATATGCCTTGGCCGAAATTGCATATACCAAATGCAAGAAATTGTAATTTCAATTTCATTTCAATTATCATTATATCAACTTGCACAAATATCTTATAAACTACTTTATTAGATATTTATTTTGGTCAACAAATGCAACTAATGTCATTTACTTTAAATATCCTAATGTAAGATATTTATATTTTAATTAATTTAATCATTTAACAATTAAATAATTAATTAATTAATCAAATACAAATATATTAAATATATGTATAATATTTACATTAAATATTAAAAACATATATTCATTTAGGAAATAAGTCAAATAACTCATTTTGACTATTAATTAATGTGTATTTAAATTAATCAAGTATTAAATGTAAATACACAATAATTAAGGAAATGACTATCTAGTCTCTTTAGCATGTATCTTGCGTTTAACCATTAAACGACTTTATAAATAATCAATATTATTTATTTATGTTGCTCTAGTGCTCAACGAGTATGTTTCATTATTGAGACTCTCTAGGTTCAGGTATATCCGTCACAAAATCTAATTTCGTGTCCATAATCTATCCACCCGTAGATTATGACGATCACGGATAATCTCGCTGAACCATACAGGTCGAGGTCATGGCAAATGTATAATTCCTCTCGTCACAGGTATCCGGATAAATCCCAGAGATATAGATGTAAACGTCAAATCTCTATCGGGATTATCCAGTCGACTATTCTATTAGAAATCTCAAAAGAATGTTTAGAACTAGCTTCTAAACTTTACCACGGGCCCATGGTTTTATCTGATTGCTAATCATATGGACTACCTATGCTCTGGTACACAGAACTGACGGATCCTATCTTGATACACATAGGACACCCTGAGGATCTATCTACACCCAACGAACAGGCGGAGGTCTGATCTTAATAGATCGGTGACGTGACTGCCGTCTAAGTGTAGAAGATGTCTCATGTGCCCACAATGGCATCTCAAGTCTAAGAATCACAAGTGCTACTCAACCCAAGAAGATTCTTATTGACGCTGGTGTACCATCCATTAAGAATCTTCGGTGAGTCGTTCAGTGTTTATCCGCTATAAACACCTACACGTCTATACTAGTCTCCAAGACTAATGGTTCATTGAGAAACCATTGGAATCATATATTCCAGTATACGACATGTACCGGTCTCAACGGGTTTACTATACTGACCAAGTAGTGTAAACCTTGACCAGGAACTGTCTGAGAATGACAACGTCATGATACTTCCCAATGTCCGTTGCGACGCTTTTGCAACTGTATCATGACTAATCATTCTAGGGTCATTACGTCTTTACCATATAAAAATAGATTATATTATAGAAACTGCATATATTATTCATAATAATAATGTTTTACAGAAGTATTTAACAGAAATACAACCGGGAATTGGCGCTCTGAGCACCAACCCCAACAAAATCTCCCACTTGCTCTAGTGCCAATATCGATTGTATCTAATACACATACTCCAGACTCCACGTGTTTATCAAACAACTTCGGAGGTATGGCCTTCGTCAGCGGGTCTGCTACATTATCTTCACTCGGTACCTTGCACACGACAATATCCCCTCGCGACACGATCTCTCGAATGATGTGGTACTTGCGTTCCACATGCTTCGACTTCTGATGCGCCCTCGGTTCCTTTGCTTGCGCAATGGCTCCAGTATAATACTTGGACAACTCCCAATTCTGTGATAAAATTCTTTATCCACACAACCTCTTTTGCAGCTTCAGAAGCTGCAATATATTCCGCCTCAGTGGTGGAATCAGCTGTCGATCCCTGTTTGGAACTCTTCCAACAAACTGCACCTCCGTTAAGGGTAAAGACAAATCCAGATGTAGACTTTCTATCATCGGGATCCGATTGGAAATCGGAGTCTGTATACCCATTAACCTGCAGTTCGTTTCCTCCATATATAATCAACTTATCCTTAGTACCTTTAAGATACTTTAGGATATGTTTAATGGCCATCCAATGGTCATTACCTGGATTGGACTGATATCGACTAGTTACGCTAACAGCGAAACTGATATCAGGCCTCGTACATAACATGGCATACATTATGCTACCCAAACACGAAGCATAAGTTTGGTTAGACATTCTAACCTTCTCATCTTCTGTTTGTGGACACATCTTCTTAGAAAGATGAATCCCATGTCTGAACGGTATGTTTGCTGTCTTACAGTTACCAAAGCTATACCGTTCCAAGATCTTATCTACGTACGTTGATTGGGATAACCCAATCAGCCTCCTTTGTCTATCTCTATAGAGTTTTATCCCTAAAACATAGGAAGCTTCTCCCAGGTCTTTCATGGAGAAATTCTTACAGAGGTACGCTTTCACGCTTTGCAACATACCTAAATCATTCCCAATGATTAGGATGTCATCAACATATAGGACTAAAAATACGACCATGCTCCCACTGGCCTTCTGATACACACAGGATTCTTCCGAATTCTTGAGAAAACCAGACGATCTAATAATCTCATCGAATCGAAGATTCCAACTTCGTGAAGCTTGTTTAAGTCCATAAATGGACTTCTTAAGCTTACATACCATACCCGAGGTTTCGCTGGATGTGAAACCTTCCGGCTGTTCCATATAGATTTCTTCATCAAGAAATCCATTTAGAAAAGCCGTTTTGACATCCATTTGCCAAATCTCGTAGTCATGATACGCAGCTATAGAAAGCAAAATCCGGATAGACTTAAGCATTGCTACTGGCGAAAAAGTTTCATCGTAGTCGACGCCAGGTCGCTGCGTGTAACCTTTTGCTACCAGTCGGGCCTTGTAAGTTTCAACCTTACCGTCAGGCCCGCGCTTCCTCTTGTAAACCCATTTACAACCGATAGGAACAATTCCTTCGGGAAGCGGAATCAAGTCCCAAACTTGATTTTCATGCATTGAGTCTATCTCGGATTTCATGGCACTTTGCCATTTCACGGAGTCGATGTCCAACATCGATTCTCTATAGGTGAAAGGATCTGTCTCTTCAACTAAGAGAACATCCAGACTCTTTTCTTGTATCAAATACAAGCGTTCAGGAGGTCTAGATACCCTTTCCGACCTACGGAGTGTGTGTGTTGAAGGTCCTTCATCTACTTGAACTTCTTCAGGTTCCTCCGTTGGTTCGTTTTTTTCAGGTTGGACTTCATCAAGCTCAACCTGTCTATGATCACCTCCTTCTGACAAAAATTCTACTTCTAGAAATTTTGCGAAGCGAGCTACGAACACATTTCGATGCTCGGTATCATAGAACAGATATCCCCTCGTGTTCGAGGGATATCCAACAAACCTAAACTTTTGCCCTCGAGGCGAAAGCTTACTTTGCTGAGTTACCCTGACATAGGCAGGACAACCCCAAACCTTAATATAATTAAGATTCGGTCTCCTACCGAACCATATCTGATACGGTGTCGTAGGAACAGCCTTTGAAGGAATTTATTCAAAAGATGTGCGGCTGTTAAGAGACAGTAGCCCCATAAGTAATAGGGCAAATCTGTGAAACTCAACATCGATCGGACCATATCCAATAAAGTCTGATTTCTCCTTTCAGATACACCATTGTGCTGTGGTGTACCTGGAGGAGTATATTGAGCGAGAATCTCATTCTCCTTCATATAATCCATGAACTCACCACTCATATATTCGCCGCCTCGATCTGATCGAAGGCATTTAATATATTTACCAGTTGTTTTTTCTACTTCATTTCGGAACTCTTTGAACTTTTCAAAGGTTTCCGATTTATGTCGCATCAAATACACATAACCGTACCGTGACAAATCATCGGTAAAGGTAACGAAGTACGAATAACCACTGTGAGCAGTTTGACTTAGTGGACCACATACATCAGAATGTACGAGTTCCAGTAAGTTTGTGGCGCGGTGTCCAACACCAGAAAATGGGGCTTTGGTCATCTTACCCTGAATACAGGATTCACAAGTTGGATAGGACTCAATGGTAAGATCTGATATCAAACCATTCCTAACCAATTGGGTAAGGCGTTTAACGCCAATGTGACCAAGTCTCATATGCCAAAGTTCAGTATTATTAATTACAGGTAAACTACGTTTATTAACTCCAGTATTTAATATATCTTTTGAAGTTTGCAATGTATAATGACCATGCTGGTTTGGACAACTAAGGATCTGAATATTATTTTTATCATATAAATACAAAGAACTATTCTTAATATTAATACAATAGCCTTCTGTATCTAATACAAAAAGTGATATAATATTAGCGACACATCCTGGTACAAAATGACAGTCATATAACAAAAGTGTCCCATTCGGCAATGAGATCTCGCATACTCCCACTGCAACTGCATCCAAAGAGTCTCCACTCCCGAACCGCAACTGCATCTCTCCAGGCTTCAGTTTCCTACTTTCCTTCAGCACCTGCAACGAATTGCAAATGTGAATGGGACAAGCAGAATCTAAAATCCAGCTGGATGTAACGGCTTCACAAGCCAAAGATAAATCAATAACTGGAAAAATAAAAGTACCTGATGTAGAAGCTCTGTCTCTCCTCACTTGGGCAATGTAATCAGGACAGTTCCTTTTCCAGTGCCCAACTTTGCCGCAGTGGTGGCATTTGTCTTCAGAAGCCCTTTTGGGCTTTGCAATCTTCGCCTGTTGTTGAGGACCAAAAGCCTTCTTCTTCTTCTTGCCTTTCTTGTTCTTTCCCTTGGACCATCCTTGGGAAGAAGCCGAAAGAGAAGTAGTTCTAGGAGGGCGAGTCGGTACTCCCTTCTTAAGGTCCTCTTCTGCCGTGAGCAACATCCTATGTAGCTCCTGGTAGGTACAGACAGTCCCGTGCATGTTGAAGTACATCACGAACTGGCGAAATGAAGCTGGCAGTGAACCAAGAATGACACTCCTACCGAGAATGTCATTCAAGATGAGATTATGTTGCCTCAATTGATCGATCAAATCGATCATCTGAAGAACATGTGGGCTGACACTCTGCCCCTCATCCACGCGCATGGAACAGTTCCATGGCGACTTTGTGAACAATAACTTGTTCCTGGTTCTCAAACGATTGTCTCAATCGCGTCATCATACTATAGGAATCTAACATACCATAGTACTGTTGCTTGAGTTTCGGAGACAGTGAACTAAGGATGTATGATTTAACCCTTAAATCATCATCCTTCCAAGTTTCAAAAACTTGGCGTTCCTCCTCCGAAGCATCCTCACCCCACTGCAAGGGGCAACGGACCCTCAAGAACATAACCCAGCTTCTCGGAATCGAGGACAATCCTCAAATCCAATTCCCAGTCTGCAAAGTTCTCAGCGCCTTTCAGTTTGTTCGCATCAAGCATACGCGCAAACTGATTGTGTTGTGGATCGCCATCGCCAATCTATCATATAGATCACGAAAAACGGTTAGCAGAAATAAAGCAGTTTCATATAATATCAAAAGCATAAACTAGATCATGGATTTTTAATCTAATATGCCCCTCCCACTAAATCATGCAATACTGTAATCCCAAAACAGAATACAAATATTTAATAATTAAATAAATAATAATAGTGAAAAGTGGATCCCGTGAATATATTTCGGCTCACAGCAGAGGCACGGTCTCGCCTACGTATATTCATCAGGTAGACAACTCATTTGTCAATCATTCACTAATGACTCCTAAGTAACCGGTCCTGGCCGTTTCTCGTTGTCGCTGCGAAGGCAGGCCCACAAGGAGACGTACCAAGGTTAAACTCGTCAATGATAAACTCAAGTTACTTACGTAATTCTGACAGCTAGGGCACGTTCAGAATTCCGCTTTTACTTGAATTTACCTAGTATCTAATATACATCCGGTATAAATAAATCTTTATCGGCTACACCCTCACAGCAGAGGCACGGTCTCGGATGTAGTCACAAAGAGATATTCATAAACCGTATTGACAAGACGGACCATATAACATGCATCAATTACATAATTACATTTAAACCTTATTATTAGGGATTTTCCGCTAAGTGTCATACACCCTAAATCTAACCAGTTTAGATCCTAATAAGCATGCACAAAGTCAAGAAAACATGATTAAACATTGATTCAATGAAGGCTAATCATTTTAAGTGGCCTAGAATCAGACTCGCTCTGATACCATTTTGAAGGGGTTATTTAGGGGGTGAATCCGGTAACGCAGCGGAAGCGGTGAAAATCCGATTTTCAGATTTCAAAACTTTTTCTCGGATTAATTAAATAAACATATTTATTTAATATTCCAATAATCAAATTATGAAAATAAATTCAATAAAACAATTTTAAGTGAATTTACCGAAATACCCTTGCTTTGGTTTTTTGTCCGTTTTAGTCCGAAATTGATCCAATCAATTTTGAATGATTCTAAATCATTTCTAAGATGAACTTATGATGTTCAAAACATCAAAACACCAAAGCAACCAAAATCCCCAATTATTCCTCACAATGCCGAGAGCACCATTTGGTGCCAATTTGACCATTTGGTCATTTCATTGCTTCAAAACTCATCCAAATGAAATCCAATCAACATGAAACTTTGCATGCATCATATACACACCCAAATACTCAACATATATGAAAACCCCCAAATTTGGAATAGTTATGAACCCTAATTTTTCAATTTCCACAAATTGGACAAATTAGACCAAATACATTAAATCAATTACTTCAATCATCATTCTTCCATCCAATCCAAGTCTCAACACAATGAAACAACTCAAGATCAAATCTAGGTCATTTAAGAGTGGGTCAATAACTCTAGATTAGCAACATGGTTTCAAAAACCTTAAAAGAATCGTTATAACTACAATAGTTACAAGCTTTCTTCATTACACACATGCTTCACACTTCTCCAAAAACTTCCATCATCAAAAACCACAAGGAACAAAGAAAGAAAAATCCTAAGAATATCATATATTAAGCCTAGAACCTAAGGAACATATTCCTTACTAATAGCAAGTTTGAAAAACTTACTAAATTCCAAGCTTTTGAAGTTTTCTTTCTTTCTCAAGCTTTCTTTCTTTGGTTTCTTCAATGGTGTCTCTCTTTTTTTGTAAAAGTGTATTAGGTTAACTTAATGAAATGAAAATGAAAACATTTTATATTGGAAACAATATGCCTTGGCCGAAATTGCATATACCAAATGCAAGAAATTGTAATTTCAATTTCATTTCAATTATCATTATATCAACTTGCACAAATATCTTATAAACTACTTTATTAGATATTTATTTTGGTCAACAAATGCAACTAATGACATTTACTTTAAATATCCTAATGTAAGATATTTATATTTTAATTAATTTAATCATTTAACAATTAAATAATTAATTAATTAATCAAATACAAATATATTAAATATATGTATAATATTTACATTAAATATTAAAAACATATATTCATTTAGGAAATAAGTCAAATAACTCATTTTGACTATTAATTAATGTGTATTTAAATTAATCAAGTATTAAATGTAAATACACAATAATTAAGGAAATGACTATCTAGTCTCTTTAGCATGTATCTTGCGTTTAACCATTAAACGACTTTATAAATAATCAATATTATTTATTTATGTTGCTCTAGTGCTCAACGAGTATGTTTCATTATTGAGACTCTCTAGGTTCAGGTATATCCGTCACAAAATCTAATTTCGTGTCCATAATCTATCCACCCGTAGATTATGACGATCACGGATAATCTCGCTGAACCATACAGGTCAGAGGTCATGGAAATGTATAATTCCTCCGTCACAAGTATCCGGATAAATCCCAGAGATATAGATGTAAACGTCAAATCTCTATCGGGATTATCCAGTCGACTATTCTATTAGCAATCTCAAAAGAATGTTTAGAACTAGCTTCTTTTGGGAAATGTGTATTAGGTTAACTTAATGAAATAAAAAGAAAACAATTTATATGAAGGCAAAAAATATGCCTTGCCCGAATTGCATATACCAATGCAAGAAATTGTAATTTCAATTTCATTTCAATTATCATTATATCAACGTGCACAAATATCTTATAAACTACTTTATTAGATATTTATTGTGTCAACAAAAGCAACTAATGTCATTTACTTTAATATCCTAATGTAAGATATTTATAGTTTAATTAATTTAATCATTTAACAATTAAATAATTATCAAAGACAAATATATTAAATATAGTATAATTTTACATTAAATTATTAAAAACATATATTCATTTAGGAATAAGTCAAATAACTCATTTTGACTATTAATTAATGTGTATTTAAATTAATCAAGTATTAAATGTAAATACACAATAATTAAGGAAATGACTATCTAGTCTCTTTAGCATGTATCTTGCGTTTAACCATTAAACGACTTTATAAATAATCAATATTATTATTTATGTTGCTCTAGTGCTCAACGAGTATGTTTCATTATTGAGACTCTCTAGGTTCAGGTATATCCGTCACAAAATCTAATTTCGTGTCCATAATCTATCCACCCGTAGATTATGACGATCACGGATAATCTCGCTGAACCATACAGGTCGAGGTCATCGCAAATGTATAATTCCTCCGTCACAGGTATCCGGATAAATCCCAGAGATATAGATGTAAACGTCAAATCTCTATCGGGACTATCCAGTCGACTATTCTATTAGTAATCACAAAAGAATGTTTAGAACTAGCTTCTAAACTTTACCACGGGCCCATGGTTTTATCTGATTGCTAATCATATGGACTACTTATGCTCTGGTACACAGAACTGACGGATCCTATCTTGATACACATAGGACACCCTGAGGATCTATCTACACCCAACGAACAGGCGGAGGTCTGATCTTAATAGATCGGTGACGTGACTGCCGTCTAAGTGTAGAAGATGTCTCATGTGCCCACAATGGCATCTCAAGTCTAAGAATCACAAGTGCTACTCAACCCAAGAAGATTCTTATTGACGCTGGTGTACCATCCATTAAGAATCTTCGGTGAGTCGTTCAGTGTTTATCCGCTATAAACACCTACACGTCTATACTAGTCTCCAAGACTAATGGTTCATTGAGAAACCATTGGAATCATATATTCCAGTATACGACATGTACCGTCTCACGGGTTTACTATACTACTGACCAAGTAGTGTAAAACTTGACCAGGAACTGTCTGAGAATGACAACGTCATGATACTTCCCAATGTCCGTTGCGACGCTTTTGCAACTGTATCATGACTAATCATTCTAGGGTCATTACGTCTTTACCATATAAAATAATAGATTATATTATAGAAACTGCATATATTATTCATAATAATAATGTTTTACAGAAGTATTTAACAGAAATACAACCCGAGAATTGGCGCTCTGAGCACCAACCCCAACAAACACAGCAGCCTAAACCACACCAAAACAGTCCTTAAAATCCCTCAAAACAGTAACATAAAAGACACTTACCATCCTTGAAATAACCACACAAAACCACACCAAAAAGAATATCAAAACTGTCCACAAATAGTAAGCAGAGGACACAGAGGAAGCGGCATCAAAACCACAAGGAAACAGCAGCAAAACGGAGTCGGACAGTAGCTTGAGTGGCCGAACAGCGAAGGAAGAGGCAAACCAGTGAACCAGAAAAGTTACGGAGCTTTTACCCCCTTTCGATCTTCGTGGAACGCGAGTCCGAGAGACAGCTTAAAAGGTTAGACCTGAGGGTATCTTTCACACTTATTCTTATTTAATTTCTGGTTATTTATTTTGATTATATTTTCTGTATTTGTGGCATTTTTTGTGTGTATGATGTGTGTTGTGGGTATTGGATGAATGGAAGAGTGTTGTCTCTTGTGGTATATAGGATGGAAACCCAGACGTAAATTCCGTAGCCGAATCCGAATGGACGGTAGTGCGGTCTGTACTTGGGACACAACTCCACGTACCACTTGAGTAAACGGCACATTCTCTTGTTTTGTGTTGCTTTAATTATTTAATTCTTGTCATTTAAAATCTGCATGTTGTTTATTCCCGTATGATACGATCGAGTGCATGGGCTTAGTAAGTGCGATGAAAGGTTCCCTAATTGGAGGGTTAAAATCCTTCACCACGATGCTCTGCCGCACCGATTGATGTGTGTTCGGTTGAATGCGAAATACGTTCAATCGGACATACTTAGTTTGATATGATTGTCTTTATTTTCGTATGCATGATTCAGTCGAGCGCATGGGCTTAGTACGTTGGTCTAAAGGTCCTCTCTTTGAGAGATCAAGAGCCCCAAAAGGCCACCTTTACGGCAGTACTTCACCGCGCCCCTTTATTTTGTCGTTTATGTATTGCGTCCCATTTCATGCATCAGATCTGTTCCCGTTCGAACGCGTTTACGAACGCAACTCGAACGCGCATGTATTTTGCCTTGTAATGCATCAGGTCTTATTTCTGTTCGAACGCGTTCACGAACGCCATACGAACGTGAGCATTCTGTTTCATTTCCGTTCGAACGCGTTCACAAACGCCACACGAACGAGAGCATTCTGTTTCATTTCCGTTCGAACGCGTTATCAAACGCCATACGAACGCGAACCTTCTGTTTACCGTTCGAACGCGTTTACGAACGCTACACGACGCACACACTTTCTTAGTTTCATAATGTATCAGGTCTGGTTCCGTTCGAACGCGTTCTCGGACGCTACACGAACGCGAACCTTCTGTTTACCGTTCGAACGCGTTTACGAACGCTACACGAACGCGCACACACTGAACTGAGTCTGTCTCATCATATTCATGCATAATTGCCTCTTGGTTGATCTTTCTTGTGTTATATAGCCAACCGTATTATTTGTATTCCTGCATTTATCTATTCCATGTGTTCTTGGGATTGTATTCAAGCATGATTAGGCTGTTAGCAGGTTATTTGGTTAATAGGTTCATGAGATAGTACTCAAGCATGATTAGGTTGTTCTTAGTTTTCCATATCATAGGATTGAAATATGTTCATGAGATTGCCATGTGATGTTGCATGTTGTGATGAACTTGTTGATGTATGTACATGAATCTAGAAGCATGATATTTTTGGAAATAAATGTTACTTAAGCTTAATTAAATTATTACATAAATCCTTTCATTACAAGTGACATGAGTAAGGGACCATTCCGAACCCAACGGTTTGAGGTCTTCCCTTGCGAGGGGTGAGTGCGGCCTTAAATCTTTGTCCCGGTTCACACCGGGTGGCACTCCATGTTATTTCGTACTTCCCAACTAGTGCCGCGAGCCTAGGAACGGCGTCGCCCAGTTTCTGTTGTCCTACACAGCCTAAGAAGCCTGGATGCATAAGCAATGACTCTCCCCCTCTGCATCAGTACACATCCCAAGCCCAATCTAAAAGAATCACAGTACACAGTATAGCCTCGTGAGCCCGATGGAAGTGCTAGAAAATGAGCAGTAGTAAACCACTATTTAAGCTTCTGGAAGCTTCACTTACAAGCATCTGACCATTCAAACCTCATATTAATCTAGGTCAATCGCACTAACGGGGCAGCTATGTGAATCATATCTTCTGTAATATCCAGCTAACATAGGAAGCTGCGAAGCTCAATGTAACACCCTAGTTGGATCGGTCATACTCGGTAGAGTGAATCATTATGCATAACACCTTTGAATTCATAAAATAATATAAATAATAGGTTTCACACCTTAGGAATCCCGTCCGGCGGTCCCGGATAAATTTTCAAATTCAGCACTTTTACTATTTATCTGAGTCAAGAGGCAACTCTTCCGTATTTTTACCGTAATATTTTCATAAGATCTCAGATTTTTTCGAATTTATATCGTCGGAAACCTGAGACTACGCTCTACAACTTCTGTGTTAAACATATTTCAAAATTCAGACCCGAACTAGGTCAAAAATACAAGTCAAAGTCACATGAATAATGTTACACGTGGACTGTTCTAGAAATGTCTCGTTTTTAAAAAATTTTATCATAATTTTATGAAGAAAATTAGCCCCTCCATTATTTAAGCCCACGTTTTTTAGACATTTGCTACTATTCATTATCTTCTAAATTCACATTGGAAGCTCCTTCAAGCCATGGCTTCTCAAGTTATTTTTTTCCACACTCACGCCTAAAATCAAGAGCAATGGAGTTCCCTCAAGCAAGTAAGGTTTCTTATCCCTTTTCCCACTTCATTTTCATGTGTCATGAATGAAATCAATGGACTCCATTTTCGCATCTAGGGTTGGAGGGAACTTTAATTTATTTATTTTGAAAGAATTATACATGATAGAACAATTTCCTAGGCTTTTGGTGTTAAATGGTGAATTTGAGTGAAGAAACTTTGACAAGGGGAGTGCTATATCAAGGGTGATTTTTGGTAATATAAAAAAGTGGGGGGAAGGTGGGCTGTTGTTGGTTGATAAAGGTTATTGAAATATGAACATGGTGATAACAAGGGTAAAATAAACATGAGAAGTTGTGAAAAAAATATTTATAGGTAGCACACACCGAGTGTTTGATGTATTGTCAAACTTTGATAGCATTGATTAGTTGATCAATTTTTTGCATGATAATTTATTTTTAAATTTTTAAGCATGGATGTAATGGCTAAGTTAAGTAAAGTTAATAGAGCAGTGAATGTAATATTATGGGCAATGTGTTTCGATTAAGATAAGTTCTGGACAAGCTGTGATATTTAGGTTATAACATGTTTTTTAGGAATCTGTTTCCCAAGTCCTGACATTATAAGTAAAATAAACAAATAAAAGAACAACATATTCAAAAATTGTAATTTTTAAACTTAATATGATTTTAGGCCGAATTTTAGAAGTTGGCTGCCCTGCAGATGTTTTAGTTTCTATCTTGCCTGAGCAGCATGTGATGATATGCTTATAAGTTGAATTTTGTAGGTCGAATTCAAGATCCATAAAATTTCGGATAAAATAGACACATAAGGGAGTAACATATTCGAAAATCATAATTTTGTCCTTAGGATGAGGTCGAACTGAATTTTTTAAATTGAGTGACCTGCTGCCTCTGCACCCAGTTGTTTTTCTGAACATCCCCTGATTTTCGATTTATAACTTGAGTTTCTGAAATCGAAATTGAGATCCGTAAGAACTACAATTACTAGACACAATAAGGTATATTCTATTAGAATTTCAGACCCGGATTCATTCCCAATTAGTTACTATGAATTTTCAAAGTTAGGCGTTGAGCAGTGGATTTTTAGTAACTATTAGAATCTAAATTTCCGCTCCCCTGCACTTGTGTAACTCCAAACCTTAGCCTATAAAAATTCGTAGACCACGCTTATAAGTTAGTAACTCAACGAAGTCAAATATTCATGTATTGCATACTCATTTATTGATCGAAAGCATATCTCATAACTTATTTTTTAATAAAGTTTACCGTTTATAAATTATCAGCATGAACCGTGACTTTCTTCGACACTGTAAAGTAGTGGCATTCCGTTTCCAAATCCGTGAGTGGATATTTTATTTTCATAATGTTTTAATGATTTTATAAAGTTCTATGAATTTATTTATATTAAAGTCACTACAACAAAATTGATTTTTAGTGGCAAAAATTTTCGCCACTAAAAGCTATAATTTCGCCACTAAAACTATTAGTGGCGAAATTAATTTTCGCCACTGATTCGTCATTAAAAGTACGACACAAAAGGTATTAGTGGCGCAAAAAAAATTTCGCCACTAAAACTTAGCACCTTTAGTGGCGAAATGATTTTCGCCACTAAAACTTGAACTTTTAGTGGCAAAAAAAGTGCACTTTTAGTGGCGAATATTTCGTCACTAAAAGTGCACTTTCAGTGGCAAAATTCATTTCGCCACTAAAAATACTGTTTTTTTTTTTAAATATAATAAAATAATTAATTCCTAAATTTTTAATATTCCATATGATATTTTATATTATAAAGTTTTACAATACATAAATTTTGATATATTAATTTAATGATCATATATATTAATATATGCAACTAGAATATTTGTATTTACAAGTAAAAAATATATATACTGTTATAATATCAAAATAGACAAATGATCAACAAATTACAATTCAAAAATCAAAAATTATTATTGATTCTTTCTTAGTTCTAAGTTTACATTTTATATCCAAACTACAAAATTGATAAGTCTCTTCAACAGTTTGTGATGGCATGAACCGACAGCTGTTACTGCGCACAGGCTGCAACATCAACACCAGATTTAAAAATCAAATGACTATTGAACCAAAGTTTATACTAATAAGTAATAACATATGGGAAGGAAAAATGAGTGAAGAAAATGACAGAGTGGAAATTAAGATGTCGCATTCATATGACAAGTTTACTTGCAATGACGTAGCAGAGGAGGTGGTATATCAAATTGTGGGACCCAACTGCTGTGAGAGAGATGACATATACACCCGGCACATGATATAATTTTTTGTAGCAGAGCTGCTTCACTACCTGGAAGCCTTCATCATCGAGTGAAACAGCACTCAGATGTTTACGAATATCCTCCTCTGAGACATGATCAAATTCAAGTTTTGACCCAAATAAGAAATATCCACCACACTCCCATGCAGAGAGGTTCCCTGAGATTGCTGATTTCTGCAGCCGCAACCGGAGAAATTAAAATTATATTGCATGACATAAACTTCAAAGAAAGAAACCATTGGTAATCTGGAAATAAAATTATCAGACAATAAAAAAAAAGCGGGAACTAAGAAGTGCTTTACCCAGAAAATGAGTTGAGCATCATCTAGTTAATTCACTATCAGATGATTCTCATGAACAATGAGCGAGCAGAGAAAAATCCACAAAATAACAACAAAGTTATACCAAAGATTTTCCTTCAAGAAAAACTTCTCCCCTGTCCTTTATAACTTCACATTTTCAATTTCAAAAATAATAATAACTTTGTTTTGTTTCCATTCAGCAACAATAACGAAGATTGTTGAATGGAAACAAAGCAGAGTTAAAATATTTTTTAAGGAAAATGATAAACATACAAACTTTTATCCCTAATTTCCTCCATACTCTCTCACTGTAGCTACAGTGAGATACTGTAGCTCACTGTAGCTACAGTGAGGGAGTAGGGAAAATTTTCGGGATAAAAGTTAATATGTATATCATTTCCCATTTTTTAATGACTTCACACTTTCAACTCAACTTCAAGTCATCATCATCAATTAAAGCTCTTCTTAATAAGGCAACGGGTCATTTTACCTGAAGAAACAAAAAGATCTTTTTGCCACAATCAGATATTAGAAGATTGTGCACAATGTTCTTTTCCAGTAAAGAAGAACAGATCTCAGATATGGCCTCCAACATTATCCTATCGTTGCAAGTGTACTCAAAGAGAAGGGTCTTAATGGGGTAATCTATAATACTGATATAAATCCCTCTCTGCTCATTGCTAAAGAAATTATCAACATCCATGAGCTCCACAGGCAAATGATCTGGAAAATAGCAAGCCTACACCAACAGGAGAAGTAAATTTCCAGTCCAAAGCAAATATTAAAAAGAATAAAAACCAAGAAATTATGCTTCCAAAATAAGACAATTTTAGAATGTAAAAATGTTGTCACCATTAAACAATGTACTTTCTAATCAGCAAAGGGTTATTGTAGTGTATCCAGTTTGCAGGAAGTCCTTGAATCCATTACATAAGTAAGATTATCATATTCCACCCATCTACTTACAACCCTTCTCTACAAACCCAGAATATAGTATTCATACAGCCCCATAAATGATATATAACAATGATTTATAACCAGTACTATCTGCAATAAACCATGTTTAGTAGAAGCAAGTAAAAAGAAACAACTGTTTGTTAGCAATCAGTACCTGAAAATATCAATGTTTAAAAATACGGTGCGGCGCCTCGAGGCGGCTGGCCATTGAGGCGTGAGGCGGGCCTCCTTGAGGCGGTGAGGCGGGCACCTCGATCGAAAATTGGAAAAATAATCCAAAATACATTCATTTCTTCATAATTCATAGTATGTTCAAAAAACTATTGATAACTAATCCAAAATACATTAACTTCTTCATAATTCATAGTATGTTCAAAAAATTATTGATAACTAATCCCTAAATAAGCTATCATTAGTGTCTAGCGGCATGAAGCTTGGGTCAAAATCTCTGTCATCATCAGATGGCTCATCATCCAAAAACCCTAAACACAAAGAACAAATTCATTAACAACAGTCATAATCTTTTTTTTTTTGTTTATAAGAAGTCAAAACGACGACGTTTTGGCACCCCCAAAACGTCGTCGTTTCGGTGGGATAACAAAAAAATAAAAAAAAATGTATGAACGTGAGGCGGCCGCCTCAGACCGCCTCACGCCGAGTCTGCGCGAGGCGGCCGCCTCACGCGGTGAAAGGCGGGAAAATTGGCTATAGCGCATTAGGCAGCCGCCTCGAGGCGTCGACACCGAGAGGGGGCGATTCGGCGCCTCGAGGCGTCGCCTCGAAACGTATTTTTAAACACTGGAAAATATAAATGAGAAGCACCAGGGCTAAAGCAATCATAGAATAAGCAGAATGAATAGTTATTTAATTCAACCATTGTTTAAAAATTCGGTTTAGGCGGCCGCCTATTTCGGTTTTTGTGAGGCGGCCGCCTCAACGTTTGCGAGGCGGCCGCCTCACGCCGATTTTATTAAATGAAATGACGACGTTTTGGGGATTTCAAAACGTCGTCGTTTCATTTACAGTATTAAAAAAAAAAGAAATTTGATTCTAGGGTTTTTATATTCTCTCTCGGCCTCCTCTGCTATCTCTCTCGACTTATACTTCTCTCTCTCTCTCTCGGCCTCCTCTGCTCTCTCTCTCTCTCGGCGACGACATCGTTTGTGGTAATCTGTTCAGCTTGTTTTTGTTTTTTTTTTTTTTTACATTTTAACTTGTTAATGACCTAAAAAAATCCATTAACGAAACTAGAGAAAAAGATAAACTTATTTTGAAGGCAATTTATAAAGATTTAAGTGCAAGTTCGGGACTAAAATCATATGTGGTGTAAATGCAGTATAATACTGTAATTACACACTTTAGTGAACTATCATGTTGTAAGCAGTAAGTTTCAATTAATTGGCCAAAAATACACACTTCAGTTAACTATCATGTCGTATTCGTATAGTGGTATGTCATATGTATTTTAAGTCTGAACTTTTTCAATATGCTATAGATGATAGCTTATTTAGGGATTAGTTATCAATAATTGTTTGAACATATTATGAATTATGAAGAAATGAATGTATTTTGGATTTAACATGTTTTTATTATTCTTATATTACAATTTAATTATTTTTTCGATTTTCGGATCGAGGCGCCAGCCTCGCGCCTCAATGGCCGGCCGCCACGTATTTTTAAACATTGAATTCAACAGCAACCCTCAAGCTCATCTCAAATGATCTTGCATCCAGATGAAGTCTGTTAGAGCCACAAGGTAGCAGGAAGACATGGCCGTATTCAACCGGGGTCACCTTAAAAACCACAAAGTTCAGATTAAAAGAATGACTCATACAAACATGGCATAATAGACAGCAATCAACATCTATGACTGACTATCCCTACAAGTTATGAAGGTTCAGAGACACAGCCAAAAGAGAACCACCGGAATTTTTCTGATTATACATGACCATTGTGGGAAACGTATGTCTGATTATATTTATCCCATACGGCTGATTGATGTTACCATCATGACAGTGCAAAAGACTAATGGACACTAGCTTTACATTTATAACAACCAAGATGGCACCATTAGGCACAACAGCTGAAGAAATAAGCTCAGAGTTTTCCTTTTCATTGCTAGCAACACAAAAGAGTAATTCCTCACTATGGTTTATGCAGTTAAATAAAAATGGATCCATGTTCTCATTTTCATTCAATTGAGCAAGAAACTTTCTCCCACCACCGATGACCTGCAGGAAATACTAATATATGAGAGACTTAAATGCGAAGTAAATCTTTGTTTTTTTGTTTTTTTGAAAACACAGCTGTGTAACAATATGAATACTAATGCTGTCTAAACAACCTTAATGTACACAGCAATTCAGTTAATGTATTTGAATTCTCAGCATAAGAACTTCTTAACACAAATTGTCATGTACAACTGTGCAACAGAAACAATGGAAATTAATATGCCAACTTCTTGCAAGCACTCAACTATTAAATATGCAACAACCATCCATTCACAAAAGAGAAAAATAATTTAGTTCCAAGCTTCTGAATTGTCCCACAAATTCTCCAACTGCAGATGTATGAGTTTAAGCCTCAAGGCTTGAATTTGGCAACGACTGATTTGGAAATCAGAATTATATAATCTTGATTCCTCTCTGCCAAATAATGCTAATATATTTCAGCTCTAATATCACGTTAACTGTTTGAAGCCTATGAACATATATCAGAATTTCGAAAAGGAATCAACAGGTTCTAAAGATCTGCAATTAAGAAATCAAAAATTAGTACCTGCATAACGTCTTAAAGCAATCTCCACAACATCCTTAAGTTTAAAACAAAATCATTTTATTCCACTAGCCCACATTTAATCAAAGAAGGCTCCAAGCTTGGAAAACTCTTACAAGAGAACACATACAAATGGAAGATGAGATCCAGAGGAAGATTCTAACAAAGATGAATATTATATTTTATGCATTTAAAGATTTGGAAACACTGAAACAATAAGCAATGTCTAAAAATGGACTAACTGTAGAATAGGTAATACAGGAACACAAGGTTATAATTTATAACATACTGAAAGAACACATTTATTGAAACGCCGATACTCCTTGGTCAGTTCGACCAGCAACAACAACACAGCCTTCCAATGGTTTACACTTTTCTTTCAGCAACTTAGCTTTGTTTTCATCAACAAAACTCCCGCGAGACTTTTCCACTAAACTGTCGAAAAAAGGGGTTACAAAACCGTACAAGGAAAAATTATAAACAAGAATTATTACAAGTGTAATTAAAGTAATGCAGAAAGTAGAATCCGGGGTTTCTGGTGGAGCAGAAAGCAGAAACCCAAAAACCTAAAAACCCAGAGAAGCGAAAATAGATGAGAAGCAGAGAAAAAAGTTAATTACATGTACTACTGCGTGGATGATGAAGAAGACTGATTTTCGATGAAGAAGAAGTGGTGAGGGTTTCATTGATTTTGGGCAATCTGAAATTGAGTTAGGTTTCATTTGATGAATTGATTTGTAAACAAAAAAATGCTTATAAGTTAAATTGACGAAGATGAAGGGGAGCTGTAAATGAATAATGAAACAAAAAAAAAGAATAATGAAACAAATGTTTGGGGTGCTGTAAACAAAAAAAATGTGTATGGGTTAAATTGATTGGGTGGGTTTCGTTTGATGAACTTGTTCTGTAAATGAAGAATGAAACAAATGTTTGAGGAGCTGTAGAATACGCGAAGATAAAGAGGCGGCAAAAATTTTTACCAATTAGTGGGGAAAAAATTTCCCCACTAAAAAGTATATTTTTAGCCCCAAATAATTATGTTTAATGGCGAAATATATTTTCGTCACTAAAAATAAATTTTATTTCGTCACTAAATTTTCGTCACAAAAAATACAATTTCTTGTAGTGAGTTATACTTTGAGATGAGACAAAGTTGGCAAAATACTTTGATGAGTTAAAAATATTTTTAGACCAGTTGAAAAATGTTATCATATTTTTGATATTTTAGGATGATTTCATGTATGACTTTTTATAGATTGGGGAAAAACCCAATCTCAGAGACTTTTGGAATTGACGTATATAGTAGACATATGCACACGTATTTTTAGGACTAGGGAGACGGCGATACGTAACGCCTCTAGATCCTAGTTTAAGGGCCATGATGAAAACATTGATTAGCGCTCATGTCTCTAGTTCAGTGACTTAGAGGACGGCGATAAGTAACGCCCTAAGGCACTATTTAGGCATGTGGGGGACGACGATACATAACGTCCCCACCATACGTCAGTTGTTTTCCAGATGAGATTTTCAGAACTACAGTTTTATGAACGGTTTTCAGAAATAATTAGTTTTACAAGAGATCTAAAGTTTTACAGAAAGAAAGAAGTTTCCAGAAAAGTTTTGCAGAAAGATATTTATTTTCAGACAAAAAGAGTTTTCAAAAAAGATTAGTTTTCTTGTAAAATGAGATGATTTTGGTTTGAGAAAATAAATTTTACATAAGCATTTTATTTCTGTTTTAAACTATCCATTCATTAGGTCGTTCAAACGATCTAACCCCCCACTCTGTAGTGTTTTCTGTTTTACAGGTCTACTCATAGGGCGAACTCGAAAGGATAGATACTGATGGTAGTCACTAGAGTTATTGGGTCCATAAATTAGTCAAGTCTGAGGTATATGGATCAGTCAAAGTCAATGTTTTAATAGTTAAAGTACAAGTCATGTTTAAGTTGCATGAGAGTCTTTACTTAAGGCTGTCAGAGTTATTACCAAAGTTTAGCAAAGCAAGTTCAGAGTTGTAAAGAACAAAGATTGCTTAATTAATTTAAGTTGGGCATGTAGCCCTCTAATGTCAGTAAGTGATTTGTGATTGTCAAATAACAAGAAAAGCAGTAGAGTTCAGTTAGTCAGTCAGTTAGTAAGAGGCTGAGGGTGATAGGATAACCTGTCGCCTACCGGTAACATCTCTGAGAGCGGGATGTTACAAAGTTGGTATCAGAGCATGGTCTAGGGAGTCAGTGACAGCAGTGGGTAGAGTGATAGGGTATTGTATACATAGTATGTTTGAGGTACTCTTATACGTGGCACTACCTTTCCAATATCTGATCATCGAGTACGTTCTCAAACCTTATAGAAAGGTTAGTAAATTTTTCAAGAATCATTTGAATATCCTTCCCATATTCTGAAACTAGAATCCTTATTATAGTAGAATCCTTCTGTAACCATTCGTATATGACACCTAAAGTTCAAACACGATAAGTGATAGGAACAACTAGTGAAGTTTCCGAGAACATATGCCGGAAGCTTTAAAAAGAGAGAAAGCTAGAAGTAATGTAGAACTAGAAAGAAAAGAAATATGTATATACCTAGAGTAAGTCAAGATACTAGATTGAATAGAAACAAAATTGATAGTAAAGAAAATGCACGAGCTTGTAGTAGCAAAGAGAATAGAATGAGCATAAACAAATATAAGAATGACAGATAGACTCAAGTAAGGTTTCTTCACTCCTCAAAAATTCCCATAAAATAGAACCAATAATTTTCGAGATCCATGTATACATAGCAAGCTTTCCAAATGATTGAAGGTAGCTAGAAAAGTAAAGAAGCAAGAAATCTGATCTAGTTTTAAAGATTCCTAATAGGTTTGAGATACCTAGAAGAACGTAAGGGTTTCAGATACCCTAGCCCCGAATCAAGACTAAGTAATACCAATATCATAAGAATGAGGAAAATTGGTTATATTAGTAAAAAAGTCCAAAGTAGGTGAACCTGTAACTTGACCATTTTATAGGAATGAAACGGGGTTTACCGCTATGCCTATGATGTTCGGCGACCATGACACTATTGGGCTCGCAGTCCATAGAGAGTACGGAGTAGTTCGCGGGGGACTAAACTGGAGAATAAAGGAGTCGCCACCCAGTGTGAACTGGGAAAAAGTTTAAGGCCGCACTCACCCCTCACAAGGAAAGACCTCAAACCGTTGGGTTCAGAATGGTCCATTACTTATGCCAGTATAATGGACAGGTTCACACAATGGTATAGCCAAGTCTTATGCAGTTCATGCAAGATAATTCAAATAAACACACAAATTTGCACACCCATAAATATGAATATAAGTATAAGCAAATTAAATTAAGAGATACAAGGTGCGATAACAGGAATAATAATAATCCAAAGTAAATAAAGCATCAATAAATAAATAATAAACAAAATGGGGGTTAATCACACATGTATGAATATTTCCCGAGTGGTACGTGGAGTTGTATCCCAAGTACAGACCGCACTACCGTCCATTCGGATTCAGCTACGAAATTTATGTCTGGCTTTCCATTCGATATACCACAAGGGATAATAACACACATAACCGTTAATGCATTGTAAATAAAAATAAAAATATAATAATCCATATGCCGATAATCACCAACAGGAATGAATAAAGTAAAAGAGAAATAACAAAATGATAATAAAAAGACAAAAAGATAAATAACAAACTAAATGCGAAATAAAGTAACGATTGAAGTAAATAAATGAATAAATAACGAAATGCCAAAGAAAGAAAAATGTGACCAGAAATTTGGCCGTCTTTAATGTAAGACTTCGCATACCAAGCTGGACGTATTTCACGTCCATCCAAGCACGCAACGTCCGGAACTATAAAATAAATATGGTAAAGGGTGCCCTCAGATCTTACCTTTCAAGTTGCTTTCTCGGAAGTGCGTTAGGCCGTTGCCGGAAGCCATTTGGATCGATAATAAATCTAATTAAATTAGATATAATTCTTTTAGCAGCTGAGCTAGGCGTCAGCACAGGCTAAGGAATTAAAGGTCTCATCGACGATCCAGATATATACTTCTATATCATCTGATTCGTTCGGATCATACATCTTGGCGATGTGATGATCGTATAAATCGCGTCAGAAGATAATTACGCAAATCCGCTGACGAAAACCTTCCTCAGCAATTTGAGCGAACCGTACATAGTTCGGGTGTTAGACACTCGAGTGACTGGCTATGTGCCAAGTGGGAGATTGTTGGACAATATGACCCATAGCGTCACTATTTGTACAGATCACGGTGTTGTTGTACAAATTAACTATGTGATAAGGAAATTGCACTCTCATCATTTGTGATTAGATCACCATATATGTATAAATGAAGAGAGGTCCATATGATTAGTTCCTGGATTGAGATGATATAAGACAGTATCAGTCCACGAAGGATTAATCATTAAATATCCTTAGCCGGAGTATTATCGAGACAGGACATCGATAATGCGGAATAGGCTAGTATTGCACTTGTGCGCGTTGTGAGGGCACAACGGCATAGTTCTCATATATTTAAGTATTGGATACTTATGCAAGTGCGATAGGAGGTTGTGTTTCACCGATGGTACGGGAAACAGCTTCGCTCTGGATAGACCCCTCGGAATCCCATTGGTATTATGACTATGTGTCTATAGGAGGCCGAAATCAAGGTAGGTGTGTATAGTCTTAACCTGAGACTTGCATCGCTAATACTTGCGATAATCGGTAGAATTTGGTCTTGGTGGTACAGGGCTTTAACCGGTTCTGCATACACCACTTCTGGGTTTATCAGAGAGTCGTAGTGTATTGGGTGTGATGTCAAGACGGAAGTATCACTCCAGTCATATTGGAGATGATGTCACGCAGGATACGGTACTAGTGCTCTTGAGTGTTGCGCAACCATCGGGATATTATGACTAGGTCATGCATATCCGATTATAGAGACTAGTTACCTGACATCCGACATGTGCTTCGTACGGGGCAGACACAAATCCAGCCCCAGGCCTAGCACGTGACTATCCGATACTGGGCCGATATACACAATACTACGGTATACTACGCTTGATACAGATCTATATATTCCTGTAAGAATATTTCTGGAGAATTGGGTAGGCATGGCGCTTTGCTAGAAGCCAACCTTGTCTTGTAAATCGGTATAAACGTAGTACGAGGTGCTTACGTGTTCGGATAATCTGACAACCGTATTTACTGCCAACATATCCGGAGATCTCATGGGTCGCTTCCTGAAGATTCCCCGATGATGTATAACTCGCACTTTAATTAATCTAGGATTAATTAGAAGAGAGAGAAAATTAATCTGGGATTAATTGCGGAGATATTTTATCTGGGATAAAATATTAATTAAAGAGAGAGAACGATTAATTTGGAATTAATCGGTAAAATTAATATATTCGATATATTATAAAGAAATTGGATTTCGACGCGGAATTAAAATTAGACTTTAATTCGGGCGAACGAATTAATTAAGAATTAATTCGTTAGCGACGTAAATAGTGATTTCGCTAGGCGTAATCATTTAATTACGACGCGACGGAAAATTCGTTAATTTGGAATTAGCGAACCCGAGCCCGGGATTATTTACGAGCGCATTCGCATTTCGAATTCGAGTGCGGCACGCAAGTCAAATCGAGCGTCAAATCGCAAATCACATCAAACGTCAAATCAAATGTCACTTTGAGTGATGTGACAAGTTGTCACTTGATTTGAGTGATTGATGTGGTATTGAAAAGCATTTATTGTTTTGCTTTTTGATTTTTACTTTTTGAAAAGTAAAAAGAATTTGGTATTTGCCTTTTGGAAAATATATAAACCAAATTCATTTTTCTTTTCTCTCTCTCTTGGACCACATTCGGTCTTCTCAATTTCCCTCTTCTCCTTCACGGTTTTGGAGCCGTTTTCTTCTTCTTCTTGTTCTGGATCTGCCGAACAAAATGAGAAGCAAGATAACGATTTTTGTGGCAAAAATCAAGTGCTAGCACACACACATGGGTTATATTATGGTGATAGGGAAACAAATTTGTGAGCTTGGATTTATTTTTGGAGCTTGAAGCTTGGAGCTTCAATGGAGGTCATTAATGGCCGAACATGGAGGAGACCACCACCACCAACGCCGAGCAGTCCACCTGTGCGCAGCTCACTGCCGAGTAGAGACATGCAGTGCGTTTTTGGTCTTCGTAGCATCCAACAGATCAATGTGAGTTTATTCCGCACCTCCTTTGACATGTATTCACTCATTTTTATGCATGATATGTGATCCGTGGGACTTGATTGAAACTCAACAACATAACCATAACGTGATGCCATATCTGTAAAGGTTACGAAGTATTCATATCCACCTCTAGCCTAGCTAGATATGGGTTCACTTCCGTCACTATGAACGAGGGCTGATAGATCGGTGGCACTTACACTTTTACCAAGTAAAAGGTGGTTTAGGCACTTTGCCTAATGAACTAGATTCGTAGACATCATTTGAATAAGATCAAATCCGTCTTAGTATCCACTCTTCAAAAGTGTGGATATACGAGTCTTGTTTAATGTGTCCCAGACAACAATGCCACTAATAAGTCTCAACTGATTAATTCAGTTTGAGCTATTTGTTTATAATATTATACGTTTGAGATTCATTTATATTCAAAATATAAATACTGTTATTCACATCTAATGTGCTTATCTCAATATCGTCTTTATAAAATGAAACACTTTAGTGTTATAGAATATAAAGGTATATCCGCAACGGATTAAGCTCTGATATAGAGATAATGTTTCTAGTCAAACTAGGTACATTATAAAAATTTCCTAATTTAAGTACACACCCGAAGGGTAGTTCCTAAACTTAGGATTCTACGATTAAAACAGCGACTCTCGTCCCGTTTCCGATTCGTAGATCAATCTCAACTGAAGTCAGTCTCCTGCTCATCGGCAGATTCTGCACATCAGTACATATTTATGTATAATACTTAGTATCAAAATCCAATTTTGAAACTAATAGTGAACATGTTTATGACAAACATACTTGAAGCCAGAGCCTTGCCCCTCTTCACTTCCTTCATGTCTGCCTTGTCCATACGGCAGTCACGCTTCCAGTGACCCCGTTTTCCATATTTTAGGTAGACATCTTGGGATATGTCATTTGTCTTCCCAGAAGACTATGATGATTTTGCCTTTGCCAAATTTAGAAGCTCTGGCTCTGCCTCATAGAGCATAGCCATCAACTCTCCAAGATTTTACTCTTGGTTCATCATGAACCTGCCCCAGCTTTCAGGTAGAGACTATAAGATCAAATCTTTGGTAGTCTCAGCCACGTAGGTAATGCCCAGCTAACCTAGCTGATCGATGTCAGCAATCATCAGTGACACCTAGTGCTCTACAGATATACCCTCTGACATACATGACCAAAGAAGCTTCTTTTACAATTTGTACTTATAAGATTTAAGAATAAATCTATGGAGATCTTTAATTTCATCATCATGGTACAATGATCTAATCATTAATTCTGACGACGGAATTAAAGTGTCATTGCTTCTAGCATAAATGATTGAGCACTAAATTTATCATCACATGAATATTCCAAATATCATGTTCTACTATTTTCTCAACTCCGGGCTTAGGCCCAAGAGGTTGCTCTATCAAATAGAGTAACATCTCAGTTCCCAGGACTATCCTGATGATTTATTCCCAAATCTGAAAATTAAAGCCGTTTAATGACATTTTCTCCCATGATTATGTTTTAAACACTAATCTTTCAGTTATCTTGATTTCAATAGTCTAACTATCCAATCAACGATTTCGGGCACAATTGAATATAATGATTACTATAGTCTAACTATATAATCAACTATAATTTGATTATTTAAATTCAAATATATTGATTACTATAATCCAATTATATAATCAACTATAATTTGAAGTAGTTTGAATACAGTGTAACTGTTTAATTTAAAACAACGATTAAATATTAGTCCAACTAATATATTTATTTAAATTAATGACGAAAAATTGAAATGAGCGTGTATTGGCAAGTATCTAAACGAAATTGCAAATTTAATACTTGCCTCCCACTATTTTTCGGCGAGCCTCTAACCCTCTGTTGAGTACTCGGGAAACCTTGTTTCCTAGTGGGCTAGGATCCCGTTAAATAACAAATAACCTTGACTTTGGCCAACAAGCTGTATGATATTTAATTAGGTAGATCTCTAAGATCAATTGGATCTCATCCAATTCCTAGATCCAGTAGGTGGACATCCAAGTCCGAAACATATATCTAATATATGCCAATATATCCAATATATTCCCTAACCTTTTTTCCTCTGAATCAATTAAGCCTTGGCTTTGGCACAACAAACTTAATGATCCCAGTTAAGCGATACCCATTGACTTTGGAAAGCTTCATAATCGATGTCGATGGATAAGAAGTGATCTTGACTTTGGCCAACAAATCACAACTTGGACAAGACATGCGATATGGAACAAAGCCTTCATGATTCAAACACATCCGTGATGGACAAAGGTATTGACTTTGGCCAACAAACCAGTGCCAATCTTGGATCTTGAGAATGAATCACTCAATGGAAGGAAAAACGCTTAATATATGTTGAGGGTTTTTTCGCGTAATTGGTAACCAATTAATTATCTTTGATTAGGTCTCATCATACACCCTTAAACATGCATTCTAAAAGCATAATAAAGTGCGATAAATAAATTAATAATGATATGCGGATGGATATTTAAAACACTTTGTTTCTAGAACAAATCTCTCAATTTCCTCTCTTCCGCTAGCACAAATCTTACTTCTACCCAATTACATAACACTTCTAAAGAAACCTCATTTACATTGAGGGGAATAGGTGAGAAGAGAAATACAAAGAGTCAAGAGGTAATAGGCTTGACACGCAGGTCCAATTTAATAAATTCTAAATTTATTACAACAATTTCCAAAATTGCCCTCACCCATCTAATATCCATCTGATATACATTATTCATACATCACATCCATGTATTCACACAAAGCATATTATCAATCAATCTAATCCAATTAATTAATCTGAAATTAATGACCATCCAATGTTCAAACAACGATTTGATTTGCACGAGTCAAACTCGTTTTAAGAATAAGCACTCAAAGTACGAATTCTCGAATTATATCAAACTACAATATTAAATCCAATTTAATTTGTATTCAATACTAATTCTTTATTTAATTCCAAATTAAATAATTACACTTTATTAATGAGCCTTTGCGGCTTAGATTCTAAATCTAATCTTTACGGGTCTCAGAGCCCAATTAACATCCAATGTCTATTTAATTAAAGTCCAATGGGCTTTCAATTAATTTATAAGACATGGACTTTGGCAACGAAAGCCCAATTAGGAATCACCCTTTTTGCCAAAAATCAATTTAGGCCCAATTAAAATTTTAAAGGCCCATTATATTATATTTGGACTTTATGGAAATGATTTTAGGCCCAATTGGATCCAATCAATTAACCTAAATCATACTTGGCCCAACCAAACCCATTAAGCCCAAATACAACTTTATAAGCCCAATTCCAAATTTAGCCCAACTAATTAAATTACAAAATTCCAAATTTCACAATTCAATTAACTAAAGTTTATTAGCCATAATTAATTATTCAAATTAACATTTTCAAAATACAATTTACATATTTAATCATGCTTTCTAATTTTCAATTCATGTCCAACATAATTGAAGCAAAATCAATCCCATTTCATACTATAAGCTCACGGAAATTTAGGGTTTTTCAAAATCGATTTCGATTTCAATCCAATTAAATCTCAAATCAATTTATCCCATGTCTTCCAACTCATCCAATGATCAAAAAATAAAATTACCATGACTTTAGGGCATCATCAACTTTCGGCCAAGCCAAAGATTTTGGGGGAAAATTAATCCAATTCAATTTTCATCAAATTGATCATGCATAACACTATGTTATCATCATTCAAGCATACTCAATCAAACAATTTCATCAAAACATGCTCAAATCAATTTTACCCAAATTTTACACTAATTCAAATTTCATGGTTAATCAAGGCTCTGATACCATTGTTGGGTTTTCTAGGTTATCCCAAGATCAATTAAGCGAATGAAAAGTGCGAATACAACAAAGTAAAGTTGCGGAAATACTCACTTTGATCGGATTTGCGATGTGAAGAACACAAAAATTTTCCTCCTCCATGGAAGCTCTCGGCCAAGCCCATTTTGTGCTCCTTGAAGTTTCGGTCAACCCCTCCATTTGTGCTCCATGTTTGATCTTCAAGCTCCAAGCTTTGAGAATGGATTTCATGCTCATGAATGGGTTTCCCTATCACCTTTGTTTGACCCATTGGATGTGCTAGCATCTTGGAAAAATTTGCCACAAATCTTCCTATTTGCTTCTTGTTGTTCTCGGCCAAGCCAAGAACATTTGAGAGAAAAATGGCCCTTGGACGAATGGGAGAGAGGAGAAGAAGATGAGTTTTGTGTGTGTTGTGTAATCTAATACACAAAATGAAAGTCAAATACCAAAATAATAAAAAAATGGTAAATGTCTTTCAAGCCATCACTTTAGTGTGTTACACACTCAACCATCAACCAACAACTTCCATCACATTAAAGTGATAAGTTGACTAGTGATGTGACGCATGATGTGACTTATGGGCCCCACTCAATTCAAAAAACGAGTGGGCCCGCAAACACTCCCGGGCTCGGGTTCGCTAATTTCGAATTAACGAATTTTCCGTTGCAACGTAATTAAATCAAATTTAATTAAATAATTATGCTTAGTAAAATTACTATTCATGTCGCTAGCGAATTAATTCTAAATTAACTCGTTCGCCCGAATTAAAATCTAATTTTAATTCTGCGTCGAAATCTAATTTCGTATAATATATCGAATATATTATTTTATCGATTAATTCCAAATTAATCGTTCTCTCTATTTAAATAATATTTTATCCCAGATAAAATATCTCCGTAATTAATCCTAGATTAATTTTCTCTCTCTAATAATTAATCCCAAATTAATAATGTGCGAGTCATACGTCATCGGTGATTCTTCGGGAAGCGACCCATGAGATCCCCGGATATGTTGGCAGCAAATCCGGTCGTCAGACTATCCGAACACATACGTACCTAGTACTATGTTTTTACCGATTTACAAGACATGGTTGGCTTCTAGCAAAGCACCGTGCCTACTCAATTCTCTAGAAATATTCTTAAAGGAACACATACGTGCTAGGCCTGAGGCTGGAATTGTGTCTGCCCCGTACGAATCACATGTCGGATCTCTGGTAACTAGTCTCTATAATCGGATAATCATGACCTAGTCATATTATCCCTATGACTGCAGTACTAAAGAGTACTAGTTCCGTATCCTGCGTGATCATCATCTCCACTATGACTAGAGTCATACTTCCGTATTGACATCACACCCAATACACTACGATTCTCAATATACCCAGAAGAGGCGTACACAAAACCTGTTAAAGCCCTGGACAACCAAAACCAAAGTATATTGATTGTCGCAAGTATTAGCGGTGCAAGTCTCAGGTTAAGACCAAATACACCTACCCTGATTCGGACTTCCATAGACACATAGTCATACTACCAATGGAATTTCGGGGGGTCTATCCAGAGGGAAGCTGTTTCCATACCATCGGTAAACACAACCTCCTATAGTTGCATAAGTATCCAATACTTAAATATATGAGAACTATGCCGTTATGCTCCCACAACGCGCACAAGTGCAATACTAGTCTATTCCACATTATCGATGTCCAATCTTGATAATACTACGACTAGGGATGTTTTAATGATTAAACCTTCATGGATTGATACTGTCTCATATCTTATCAATCCGGAACTAATCATATGGACTTTTATCATTTATATATCCCGGTAATCTAATTACAAATGATAAAATAGCAATTTCCTTTGCCACATAGTTAATTTGTACAACAACACCATGTTCTGTACAAATAGTGATGATATGGGTCACATTTGTCCAACACTTATGTGATGTTTGGCGTGGGTATGGATTGCATGGGGTTTCATGGGTTGCAGAGGTTTTGGGCCGAGGCTAAGGTTTGAAACAGAAACTGACTGAGCGAATCTGAGGCTGGCTAGTAAGTCTGAATCCAATTAGGTGCTAATTTTGGAGTTTTTCCTTCCGGCATTCGTTTCCCGCGACTTCCATAACTTTTCAGGTAGTGCCTCCATACGAGGCTCATCATCGAGCTTATGTAAAAATACAGTGTCTACACATTGCCCGACCCTGTAGAAGTACTGGATATGAAAATGTCATACATGGTCCATCTCATACCTATTCTAAAACAGGTAATGGATTAAGCTAGGGCAATCGATAAATGACACTAGTAAAAAAGTATTGAACATCATTTAACATTCAGACCTTATTGACGAAAATAGAAAAAAAAAGGTATATGTAAGAAGACCCAGTACCCATCGCAGTATACCACGAAATAGAAATAAAAAACCTTCAAAGATAAGACTACTAGATATGGATCCATTAAAACTATAGAAATCAGTAAGAGAGCTAAGCGTATCACATGGCGTAGACAAGCTCACATGAAGCCTGCAGCACCAGCAGAAGTCTATATACTAGACAAACCATAGTAGTAACCCGTATAACCCCAAGAAACAGATCCAACAAATGAGAAACGTTGAAAACTAAGGAAATGGCAAGGAAGTCCAGTATAGGTCATGACGAAGATAACGTAGCTCAAAGATTACAACACAAGCAGAAACCATAGAATAGTTTCTAGAGTTGTGTAACCCTAAGCCATAGTAAAACCCATATGTCCCTCAGTAGTACATATGGAAAATCATCTCTACTACATTACCAAATCCAATAAGTATTTAGACACTCAACCAAACTACCGTAAAGCCTCGACAAGTAATAGTAGAATAAATTTTCGCCAGATCTCTATAAGATGCACATATCCGTCTCATGAATCAAGAATTCAGCCCCAATTGAGTATAATTAGTGACCCAGTGTATCATATACATCTCTTGACAACACCCTAGCCAGATCAGTTGAATATATGAGAATCCAGATAAGACATGTACGTATACATTTCCTGAAGAGTGGAAACATTTATGATGTATCTAAGTTTAACCAAATTTTATAAAGCTATCTTAGTCTATTACCAAACCTAAATGTTCAAAGAAGTGAGGACTCACGAAATTCGAGGACCTGAAGAAGGTAGAGCATATAACATTTATAGGAGTGAAATGTGCATTATTCGAGATCTTTATGTCAATCAAAATAGGGAAACTATGAAGAAGAATAAGACGAAACTATCCAAAAATAGGTAACAAATAGAGTACAGTAATGACTTGGAGTGAGTTTGTTCTTTGGAGAATTCCCGGAAAGAGATAGTAAGCGTATCGGTAAAAGGCCGAACTAGAAGAGAGGTTAGACGTTGCAGTCAAGTGGCCCTTTAGCATTAGTATGTATGTGTGATAACTCAAAATAGACATTGATTTATCGACTCCTCCAGATCTTATTTAGATAGCTCTAGTAGCGATGAACCACATCACCCGTCCTAATTATTTTCTCAGGAACAAGTAGACTTAAATGTAGTATAACACCTTTAAGTCATGGCCAGAGTCATTTTGACACACAAAATTGAAGGCATTAACCTTAGGACAAGGTATTTGAGGCACATAAATCGCGAGGGCCTCAGATATAATATAGAGCAGAAGAAGAAGAGAGAGACTTTAGGAAATAAGGTAGAAGTGGAATTGTCGAGAAGATACAATGAATAAGAGAGTACTAGTCAGATAATGACAAAAGAAAATGTATTTGTACAAATCTAGTCTACAACATGAGACAAACTAATGACGTTATAGTACCAACATGAGACAAACTAATGACGTTATAGTACCAGCCTTTTCCATTTAGGAAATGAAGAAGAAGTGCAGCATGAGAATGATTATAGAGGGTATGGCAGTGAGCTCCCTAGGTGTCAAAATATGGTCGAAATTTCATCAAGTACAGGTCAGTGGGAAAAATAGTTAGTACAACCCGTATGCTTCCTCACGTGATGCACCCAGGTAGGAATAAGAAAAAACATAACTCTAAACAATTTACTAGCAGCAGAACACGAATAAGGACAATGTGACTAGGTACCCAGATGTTTTACCAGACAGTGAATCTAGACAGAATAGTAGAAGAACTATATGGACACTTCAGAACTCAGTTTTTTATGTTGTAGACCAGATAGGATTACTGTAGATTTCACGATAGTTTTCCAATTATCAAAGGATTTTCACTTAGAATTTCAGTTGAAAAATTTTCCCAGATAGCGTATTTCCCTCTTCACCGAATTCTTGATTACAAGACATCGAAACCCTAAATACAATATGGTATAGTACCCCCGAATTAAATAACCACAAAATAAATAATAAAGTGTCTTATTCGTTGACAAGAAATAAAAAAATATCCAACACCGACATAAAGGCTTCAAATTAGATATTCTTAGATGGAAGCGGGATGAGACCACCATAGATTTTGGCGAATGGATCTTCACAGGCTGAGAATGAAGATGCCATAGTTTACGTGAATAAGAATAAAAACATAATCAAGCCTTCATTGGATCGCAAATAAGAACAACCGTCAATAATATCTTACTAAGTTTTTGTAACAAACAAGCTTCAATGGTACGTTTTAAGTGTCATCAGTAATAACAGTAGGCATGCAATTCCAAGAGAATGAATGTGTTAAATCTATAAGGTAATGAGATATTGTGAAGAAAATAATGATCGAATATGTGCTAATTGAATGATGACAATATTGTAGATGGAATATTAGAAGGTATTAATGACGAAGAAGGAAAGAAGCTAATTCTTAGCAGTAGGAGTAACGCGATACTAGAAACCAAGAACAAGCAAAGATAAGTTAGGGATTATGTATAGTAGAATGCGATTCAAAGATACTATTTTAAGTAATACAGTGTTTTGAGTGGGTTAGTAATGCAATAATTTCTCTTAAATTGAAGTTTATAAATAACATCGAAGTTTGCACAGTAGATTCAAAAATTAGTAGATAAACCTTGGCCATTAACTGAATGCATACAACATTATTTACTAGAGAGATCATTAAAAAGGCTACATTACAACAAAAGATTAAGAACCTCGTGGTATGATCCAAAGACAGATTCGATTTATATTAGTGAAAATGAAGGTAGGACAACGTAAGAAAGAAAGGGTGGCACGACATCTAGCAAGCATAAATTATATTTATAGTTCATGACAAGGAATGATCTAGATGGTTTATGTTACGGAAGATACAAATTGAGCAATAAACAGTAAAAGACAAGCCTAATCTGTATTTATTATGTCATTGTAAGGATTTCCAAGGGTTGGAAAAGAAGCAGGGTGGATTACATTTCCCCTAGCTAGATCAAGAATTCATGGTAACATTTGTTATTTATGAAACTAATCGGAGTAACTTTAAGTTGAGGAGTATGAGGCATAGTTCTATAGATTTATCAGAAATTTAGTAGCCGGTAATAACTCACGACCCAATGACTCAAGATTGCATTTCTGAAGGCTACTCAGTTTTATGTATATGATAACATCTTAGGTAACAAATAATGCATGATAGTTTAGTCTCATAGTTAACACGCAGATTAGGATTCGAGACGAATCCATTTTAAGGGGGGTGAATGTAACACCCTGGTCGGATCCGTCTGAGTGAATCATTATGCCTAACACATTAGAATTCATAAAATAATATAAAAAATAGGTTTTACACCTTAGGAATCCCGTCCGGAGGTCCCGAATAAATTTTCAGATACAACACTTTTACTAATTATCTGAGTCAACAGGCAGCTCTTCAGTATTTCAACCCTAACTTTTTCATACGATCTCTGAGTATTTTGAATTTTATATCATCGGAAAGCTCAGAATAATACCTACAACTGCCGTGTTAAATATATTTCCAAATTCATACTTGTACTAGGTCACAAATACAAGTCAAAGTCACATAAACATTGTGACACGTGGACTGTTCTAGAAATGTCTCAATTTTCTGATTTTTATCATTATTTTATTAAGAAAATCAACCCATACTTTATTTAAGCCCACGTTTTTTTAGACAATGGCTACTATTCATTATCTTCTAAATTCACATTAGAAGCTCTTTCAAGGCATGGCTGCTCAAGTTCTTTTCTTCCACACTCACGCCCAAAATCAAGAGCAATGGAGTTCCCTCAAGCAAGTAGGGTTTCTTATCCCTTTTCCTACTTCATTTTCATGTGTCATTGATGAAATTCATGGACACCATTTTCGTATCTAGGGTTTGAAGGAACTTTAATTTATTTCTTTTGAAAGAATTAGACAAGATAGAACGATTTCCTAGGCTTTTGGTGTTTAATAGTGAATTTGAGTGTAGAATATTTGACAAGGGGAGTGCTATATTAAGGGTGATTTTCTGCAATATAAACAAACTGGGGGAAGATGGGCTGTTGTTGGTTGATAAAGGTTATTGAAATATGAGAAGTTATGAAATAAAAATGTTTATACGTAGCGCACACAAAGTGTTTGATGAATTATTAAACTTTGATAGCGTTGATTAGTGGATCAATTTTTTGCATGATAATATTTATTTAACTTGTTAATCATGGATGTAATGGCTAAGTTAAGTAAAGTTAATAGAGCAGTGAATGTAATATTATGGGCAGTGAGTTTCGATTAAGACAAGTTCTGGACATGCTGTGATGTTTATGTTATAACATGCGTTTTAGGCATCCGTTTGCCAAGCCATGAAATTCTAAGTAAAATACACACATAAAAAAACAACATATTCAAGAATTGGAATTTGTGAACTTAATATGATTTTAGGCAGAATTTTAGAAGTTGGATGCCCTGGAGATATTTTAGTTTCTGTCTTACATGAGCATCATTTGATGATATGCTTATAAGTTGCATTCTGTAGGTCAAAATCAAGATCCGTAAAATTATAGATAAAGTAGAAACATAAGGGAGTAACATATCCGAAAATCCAAATTTTTGGTCTTAAGATGAGGTTGAACCAAATTTTTATATTTGAGTGACTTGTTGCGATTCGTTTTTGTAGGTTGGTCCGGTCTATTGCTCTTTCCTTGTGCCTATTTCGCTCTAGGGGGTTGGTTGATGAGTGATATTTATATCACTATTTCCCACTCATTTAACTTAATATTTTGTATAGTTTCTTGAGTTTTATGAACGTTTTGATGTGTTTTATTGTTATCTTGCAGATAAATAAAGTTTGGACAGCACTGGAGGCAATTTGGGGCAAAATCGGACAAAAATGCGTCAACAAGGATATTTTCGTCTCTTGCGCGTCGCGACGCTGGAAGACTGCGCGCCGCGACGCCCAGCGTGAGCCGAATCTACTAACATGCACCTGGTCAACGGTCAACAATTTGAGAAGTTTTGACTTTGCTAAAATGCGCCGTGCCACGTGTCACCATCATATCCCATCTGCTAAAATGCGCCGTGCCACGTGTCATCATCATATGCTGCCGACACTCAGACTTGACACGTGTCGCCTCGTCATCAGCCACATCATCGGTCAACAGGTCAACCTTGCCACGTGTCGTGCCACATCATCGTCCACGTCAGCAGGTCAACCGAGTCAACTTGCCACGTCAGCCTCAGCCAATCACAACTTGACACGTGTCGCCACGTGTCGCAATCTTATTGTGCCGACAAGTGAACAGTCAGCCGCCACGCCACGTCATCGCCACGTGTCACCACGGCATCACCACGTCGTCGCCGCGTCAGCATGACGTCATCAATGACGTCATCACAATAATTGAGAATTAGCCGCCTTGACACGTGTCGCGTGAATAGTCAGCCGTCTTGCTACGTGTCGCCTTCTCATTGTGCCACGTCGACAAATCCAGCGTCGCGACGCTGAAGTCCTTGGCGTCGCGACGCGCGAACAGTGAAAAATTTTGCTATAAATAGACCGCGAATTTTCAGATTTTAGTACACCATTCTCTCACTTCTTCTATGTAATTAGGGAGTGTTTTTCTCTCTAAATTTCTTTTAATTTAGTTTTGTAAATTTTAATTACGTTCTGTAATAATAATAATTTACTTTCTTATTTTACAGTTTTTACTATTCACTATGAGGAGGTAACTTCCCTATGCTATGGTGAAAGGTAATTATTTTACTATTGCTATTTAGATTAATCTCCCTTAAAAATAATATATTTACTATTTAAAATTCTGATTAATAAAGGAATACCGCTATATTGGTCGGTTGGTAAATTTATTTTAATCTGGTTTAAACCTGACTAATCAAGGAATACCGCTATATTGGTCGGTTGGTAAATTTATTTTCTGTTGGTACCGCCTTTATGGCTGGATTATGGACAAATATTACCACCTATATGGCTGGTTGGACTTAATTTGACTTAATCAGGATACCGCCAGATTGGTCGGTTGGTAAAATATTATCACAGTTTATATATTATTTTATGGGAGATATCTAAATTAGTAATAGTAAAAGTAATTCCTTTTGCCTTAGCATTTTTATTTCATTTGTAATTTACTTTTTAGCATTTTAACTCACCGCAATTACTTTTCAGCATTTTCATTTTATGTCTTTTAAGTTTTTACAAACCCTAGCTATGTGTCATAACTAAGTTAGTAATCTAGGGTTGTGATGAAATCCAATATCACCGGTTTATAAGGGTTAAATTATAATTTGGGTAATATAAAGATTTATTTATTGAGTCTTAATCTTAATGCTTTTTATTAACTGGCCACTAATAAAATTGATAAGGTAAACTTAAAATGAACTAGACATAGGGATTTTAGGTTTAAGACCTCAGACTCAATAACCCACGATCTTCCTTGAGGATAGATAACCCTTTAATAGATTTCCTTACAGGATAGGAATATACCTGTTGGGCGGGGTAGCCATAATTGGAACTTAATATTAATGAATCCAGTTAATTTGATTGACATAGACATATGGTTTAATTAGGTTAAATTGGATATTTGTAATTGACCATCGGAAGAGGCTTTTACATAATTTAGTGTTCCAGGTTAATAAATCAATATTTTACCCAATTATAAGATAACAACTTCATCTTTAAATAATATTGGAATAAATCACAACCCTAGATAGTCTTAATATTGAATTTTCTCAAAATATCTGTTCAACCAATTTTAGTTACTTGCCTTTAAATTTAGAATCGTCGTCATTTCAAATCAATCAAACAACCTGATAGATATTAGTAATCATTTGACCTCATAAAAATTAATAGATAAGATTTTAAGTCCTCGTGGGATCGATACTTTTTATACTACTTGAACGATACGTACGCTTGCGTTATACGTGTGTGTTTACGCCGGTCATTGGTTCACAGGCACAACCTTTGTAACTTCATGGTATACCCATGGATTGGCCAGTTCCTATTTGGAAGGCTGCAACTTCTTAACCGCCGCAGTTTCGACTCCTGCTAATAGTTTAGCGCATTCTTTGTTGTTACTATGGGGTCCTGAAGCACAAGGGGATTTTACTCGTTGGTGTCAATTAGGCGGTCTTTGGACTTTTGTTGCTCTCCACGGTGCTTTCGGACTAATAGGTTTCATGTTCGTCAATTTGAACTTGCTCGCTCTGTGCAATTGCGACCTTATAATGCAATAGCATTCTCTGGTCCAATTGCTGTTTTTGTTTCTGTATTCCTGATTTATCCACTGGGTCAGTCTGGTTGGTTCTTTGCGCCTAGTTTTGGTGTAACGGCGATATTTCGATTCATACCCTCTGCACACAGTTTTTTTTCCTGCACCATCCATGATTTTCATTTTATAAATTGCGTTTCTGAAATCAGAATTGAGATCAATAAAAATTGAAATAAACTAGACACAATAAGGTATATTCTAGTCATAGTGAATTTTCAAAATTAGACGTTCAGTAGTGAATTCTTAGCGACTATTAGAATCTAAATTTCCGTTCCCACACTTGTTTAACTCCAAACCTTAGCTCGTAAAAATTCGTAGACCACGCTTATAAGTTAATAACTCAGCGAAGTCAAGTATTGCATATTTATTTATTGATCGGAAGCATATCTCACAACTTATGTTCTAATAAAGTTTACCGATTATAGATTATCAGCACGAACCTCGACTTTCTTCGACACCATAAAGTAGTGCCAATCCGTTTCCAAATATGTGAGTGGATATTTTATTTTCATAACGTTATATTGATTTTATAAAGTTCCATGAATATATTTATATTCAAGTTATACTTTGAGATGAGACAAAGTTGCCAAAATACTTTGATGAGTTAAAAATATTTTTAGACCAGTTGACAAATGTTATCATGTTTTTGATATTTTAGGATGATTTCTTTTATGACTTTTTATAGATTGGGGGAAAACCCAATCTCAGAGACTTTTGGAATTAACAGATTATGGAATTGATGGATAGAGTAGACATGTGCACACGTAGTTTCAGGACTAGGGGACGGCGATATATAACAGCCCTAAATCCTGGTTTCAATGCCAGAATGACAGAATTGATTAGCGCTCCTAGCTCTAGTTTATTGACTTGAGGGACGACGATACGTAACGCCACATAACATCAGTTGTTTTCCATATGAGATTCTCAAAAATACAGTTTTATGAAAGGGTTTCAGAAAGAATTAGTTTTACGAGAGATCTCAGATAAAAAGAGTTTTCATAAAAGATTAGTTTTCTTGTAAAATGAGATGATTTCAGTTTCTGAAAATAAATTTTTCATAAGCATTTTATTCTCATTTTAAACTATCCACTCACTAGGTCGTTCAAATGATATAACCCCCAACTCTTCAGTGTTTTCAGTTTTATAGGTCTACTCATAGGATGAGCTCGAAAGGATGGATACTGATGGCAGTCATTAGGGTTATTGGGTCCATAAATTAGTTACGTTTGAGGTATATGGATCTGTCAATGTCAATCTTGTAATAGTTAAAGTATAAGTCCGGTTTAAGTTGCATGAGACTCTTTACTTAATGCTGTCAGAGTCAAAATTACCATAGTTTAGCATAGTAAGTTCAGAGTTGTAAAGAACAAAGATTGTTTAATTAATTTAAGTTGGCTATGTAGTCCTCTAGTGTAAGTTTGTGATTTTTGATTGTCAAATAACAAGAAAAGTAGTAGAGTTTAGTTAGTCAGTCAGTTAGTTAGAGGCTGAGGTAATAGGGTAACCTGTCGCCTGCCGGTAACATCTCTGAGATGGGGATGTTACAAAGTTGGTATTAGAGCATGGTCTAGTGAGTCAGTGACTGCAGTGGGTAGAGTGTTGGGGTACTGTATACGTAGTATGCCCGGTGTACTCGTATGCAAGGCACTACCTCTCCAGTATCTGATCCTCGAGTACGTTCTCAAGCCTTATAAAAATGTTAGTAAACTTTTCAAGAATCATTTGAATATCCCTCCCATAATTTGAAACTAGATTCTTTATCTTAACAGAATTCTTCTGTAACCATTCGTATATGACACCTGAAGTTCAGACATGATAAGTGATAGGAACAATTAGTAAAGTTTTTGAGAACATATGTCAGAAGCTTTAAAAAGAGAGAAAACTAGAAGTAGTGTAAAACTAGAAAGCAAACATAATACAAAATTTCATTTATGACAAAATTATATTATTAATCCAATTAAATATATGTATATATATGTGTGTGTGTGAGTATATAATTGGACTATCCAATTATATTTAATTTGTTATAGTATATCGAGATAGCATGGGGACCAAATAGACCTAGGTTTCGAGCTCTAATAATCCCAAACTATTAATTAAACTCTTAATTAAAAATTCTAAATTATTAACTTCAGGATATTACACTAAAAGCCAGAAGCTTCACTCTCGTTACTGTAGATAGATAATATAAGCCGAACAACATTGGTGGCCATCGATATAGTCATTACATACGGATTGACCCTTCACGAGTATCTCATAATTAGAGCCAGGACATAATGTTCATTATACCCCTCTAATTATTTTTACCTTATCTAAGATTGATTCTTTAATGAACAATATATTCATAACCATTATTAATGTTAATCTTTCTATTCGTAATAGAAAGACTTGAGCACTCTAATCGTTCAAGTACATAATCAACCCTTTAGGAAGATACTTCTCCACTTATCGTAAGAAGGAATGAACTCCCTATCTATGTATTCATAATAGAAAGACTTGAGCGCTCTGATTGTTCAAATACCGAATCAACCCTTAAGGAAAATACTTCTCCACTTATCGCAAGAAAGAGTGAATTCCCTATCTATGTAAAATATCCCCAGCTACACACCAAACCATGTCCCCTAAGTACGTAGCTATTGGTCGGGATTGCTACACCAACCTCACCTTTGTAAATCAAAAGATATGGCCTACCATGAAGGAGTTCGCAGTACACTCAGGATTCGCATTAATCCTTATTTGACCATCTAGTAGATTGAAATGAATTTCTTTTTTTAATGGATATTATAAGAAACTCATTTCTATCTATGTCCAGTTATATATGATCACATCATATAAGTTGCCTCCATTTTAATGTCATTATGGACGATCCCAGATCAAGGTCACCATACAATTATATAATGGATCACTGATATAGATAAACCGCAAATAAAATACCCATTTTATTTACTCTCTATGGACTATTTTAAATTATTAACTCCAGACATAAATCCTCTTGTGTATGACATTCATACACTATATCTGAAGGCACGTGAGTAATCAAAGGTGAACAAGATAATTTAGAATATGTGATATAAAACAAAGACTTTGATAAATGAATAATGCATTTTTTTATTTCATAAAATATAATTTCGTTTACATTGCATGAAGCTCTAAGGCATATATCCCAACATTCTCCCACTTGTACTAGAGCAAATGGGGCATGTCATGTAATCCTAGACCATCAATGGGACCTTCAAACACTTTAGCCGATAAGGTTTTTGTAACCGGATCAGCCAGGTTCTCTACGGATGCAATCTTCATGACAGAAGCGTCTCCTCTATGCATTATCTCTCTGATGAGATGATATGCGGTGTCAATAAACTAGAAAATAGTTACGAAATTTAAGGTTGGGGCTCTCAGGTCGTACCTTAAGCGTAAGTTTGCTCCAAAAATGCCTCTGAAAGTCTGGTTAGTTTTTGGATCTCTTACTAGAGTTGGGAAACTTAGGGTTTCTATTTTGGTGTTTACAGTTTTTCGAAGAAGTAGTCCCAAAGTCCAAAAGTCATCTAAAAAGTCCATTTGTTGTGTGAGTAATGCTTCTTTTTATAGTGTGTAAGGTTTAAGTTTACAAGGAAACGATCAGTTTAAGGAATGTATTTTTTATGGAAAGTGATTAAGAATGAAAAAGATCGAATCCTTCAGTAAAACCGGAAATGCGACTCATACCCAGCTGGACTTTAAGGCTTGTCCGGCCAGTCATAGATGACATCTGACCTGATCAGATGTAGATGACTTCCGTCCTAGATTTGCTTGTTTCTTTTGGACTTTTTTCAGGTTTCTTTCCCTTCCAACATTAGACATTGAAACGTTCCCAAACTTTCAGAAGTGTTCTCATGTGTGTCTATTAGCCCACACCACTGCCAGGAAAATCATCTCTACCTCTTGGTAACGTGTCTCATGAGGTAACATCTTTTTACTAAGATAGTAAATTGCATGTTTGACTCATGTGTTATCTTCTAGCACCAGTATTGCCCCCAATGTGTCAAAGTATATCGCAAGGTAAATGACTAAAGGCTTCCCGGGCAATGGAGGTTTCAAGTCTAGTAGGTTAATCAAATATTTCGTGATTTTCTCGAATGCTTCCTGACACCATTCATTCCACTTTACTGGTTTATCTTTCCTAAGCAGTTTAAAGATAGGCTCACATACCATCATCAGCTTAGCTATAAATCGGCTGATATACTGTAGCTTTCCTAGAGAAGCAGTTGCATCATTCTCTATTTTAGGTACGAGCATTTTTGTTATCGCCTTGATCTTTCCTGGGTCCACTTCTATTCTTTTAGCTTTGACCATATGTTCCAACAAATTTCCAAATGTGACCCCGAACACACACTTCTTGGGGTTGGGCCTGAGGTTGTATTTGTCCACCATCTGAAGAAACTTCTCTAAGGCCATAAGGTGGCCCTCCCTTATTTCTGACTTGACCATCATATCATCAACGTACACCTTGACTTCTTTATACATTAGTTCATGGAATATGGTAGTGGCCATCTGTTGGTAGGTGGCCCCTGCATTCTTTAATAAAAATGGCATTACCTTATTAAAATAAGTTCCCTATTTCATAATGAAGGTCGTTTTGTTCCACTATAAAAATCTGATTGTATCCTGAGAAACTATCTACGAATGAGTAAATGGCTGTTAGGGCAGCACTGTCTACTAAGACATCGATGTGGGGTAGGCAAAAATCATCATTTGGGAAAGCTTTATTGAGGTCCCTATAGTCCACACAAATCCTAACCCTTCCATCTTTCGTTGGAACTGGTACTATGTTGGCAAGCCATTCTGGGTACTTCACCACTTCCAAGAAGCTTGCCTCTACTTTCTTCTTTTCTTCTTTTATGATCGTTTCGGCCCATTATGACCTCATCCTTCGAACCTTTTGTTTCGCAAGCCTTATGTTTGAGTACGTTGGTATCATTTGTTGTGCTATACCCTTGTCCACTCCGGGCATATCTTCATAGGACCGGGCAAATACTTTTACATATTTTTTCAATATATTATGTAAAATTTTCCTCTCTTCATGGGTGAGTGTAGGCACTGTATTTTTAAATATAAGTCCCGATGATGAGTCTCCTATGGAGGCACTCCTATTTAAGTTTTGGAAGCCGCGGGAAACGGACGTCGGAAGGGAAAAGTCAGAAATTGATATCTTGTTGGACTAAATTCGTTTGTTTAGCTGTGGGTTCGCTCGTTGGACCTCTGTTTTAAAACTTATCCTTAGCCTAAAACCCCCGCAAGTCACACACCAAGCCCATACATCACCAAACCACACACCAAGCCCACCAAAACAAACCAAATACACGCCCAAAGCCTCTAACCCCACGCCCACCTCCTTCCAAAATAACAAAATCACACATTAAACACATGCTAAAATCAAGACAAATCACCTTCCCAAATGAAATGAAATGAAATGAAATGAAATCAAATCATATTCCTAATTAAAAGAGATAAAATCAAATCAACCCAAATCACATCCCTAATTAAATAGATTTTTCCTTATAGCACACTAATTAAAATATCCCCCCATAATTACACAATATTCTTTCCCTATTCACATAAGGTAAACCCCAACCCTTGCCCATAAAAAGAAGCCTAAACCAAACCTTAGAGGCCATGGCTCATTCTCACGAAAACACAAAGAAAATAACCTAAAGCATTCACGCCTAAAGCATCCCAAAATTCCCTTCTATTTCCGTGAACAACCCATAAAAGTTCCCGTACTTTGCCGCAAATCAACCATACCCAGTTCACCATTCATGGCAATAACATAATAGAAACCTTAATCTCCAGGCCCTGCTCTCTCTCTCTCTCGGCATGCATGCGTAATAAACCGTAAGACTCTCCCAACTCAAACAAAAACACTCGGCACTCACAAAACCCTTTAACACTCGGCACTCACAAAACCCTTCAACACTCAGCCTCACCATACTAGGAAACCCTAAACAACTCTCCCTTTCTCTCTCACATTTCTCTCTCTCTCACGTCCCTAAGCAGCCAATAAACCCTAACAACTCCTCTCCTTCACGGCAGTCCATCTCTCTCTTCATCTCTCAGACACCACAAGCTCATACGGCTAACCTTCATCATTCTCTTCTCATCAACCGAAAAGAAACAAACACCCAAAAGACCCTGAACACTTACACAACTCTCGGCTTTTCTCATTCAACACACAGACCATACACTTTACGCAGCCAACAAGCAGCCCTCACTCACCGACAATTCAACAACAAACCCTAAGGCTAACAGATTCACTCGGCAACCAAGCCACACACGACTTCAACCCAGCCTACCTTTTCATCTCTCAATAAACAGAAATGAAACCTAAACATAACCCTTCAACCAGCCACTCAGCCGAGACACACTGTTGAAGACACGAAGACTCATACGGCAAGATCAAAAAAGAAACCTAGACTTCTCTTCACCCTTAGACGCAACCCACCAGCTGAGCAAACATCAAAGAATAAACAGATAAACCCTTCAAAGCTGCCCTCCACGTGAAGACGAAACCCACAGAGTGAGTAATAAAAACTAACCTTATCTCTTCATGTAATAAGCACCCCCTTGGACGTGCAACAACCACGTGAGGCCGAACAACACACTCTCACCCAAAACTGAACACACCGACACACCATGTCAACACACAAGTCCTCTAAGCTAATAAAACGTAAAAAACGAACCAACAAGCACCCCTATAACCGAACCAAACATCTTGAAAAACATCCTCAAAATACCCTGAAAACAGTCCCAAATCACCGTAAACTACACCCTGAAAACAACGACCAAAAACAATAGCAAAAATAGAGAAAACAGCGAGGGAAACAGCAAGTGAAAATAAAGAAAACATTGAGCGGAAACAGTAAGTGAAAATAGAGAAAACAGCGAGCGAAAACAGTAAGTGGAAACATCGAATGAAAACAGAGAAAACAATAAACCAGTGAAAACAGCGGAAACACTAACCCTTCTGGTGATGTCCCAATGCATTCCCGAGAAGCGACTTAAAAGGTAAGACCTGAGGGCACCCTTTGTTATATTTTATTTTGTCGACCGGGAAATGACATGCTTGGTTGGACGTGGAATACGTCCAACCGGGCGTGCGAAGTCCTACATTGAAAATGGCAAAATTATTTGGTCCCATATTTAATATTCCACATTTATTTTCGTTTATTATTGTTTTATAATTCCGCATTTATCCATTTAATATGTTCATGAGATTACGTGCTCGCTTTTATTTTGTTTATTCCTATGTGTGCAAACTTAGATATTAGTTAATCTTGCATGTGTATGTTGCGTAGACTTGGTTAGATTATTGCATAAATCCGTTCATTACAAGTGACATAAGTAAGGGACCATTCCGAACCCAACGGTTTGAGGTATTCCCTTGCGAAGGATGAGTGCGACCTTAAATCATTTCCCAGTTCACGCTGGGTGGCGACTCTATTATTCTCCGATTTAGTCCCCCGTAGGCTAATCCGTACTCCCGACCGGGCCACGAGCCTAGAACAGCGTCACCGATTTCTATGTCCTACAGTCTGGCGACTCCACTGGGGATAGAGAATCGGCCCCGAAATAATATCTTGTAATGTTTGTGATTTGTGCTTTAGTTAACTGTGTCTACTGTGGGTTGAAGGGATTTAATCAAAGGCATTATTAAGGCTCGGTGATGGTTTGGTGTCTTCCTTCATTCACTACCTTTCTATAAGGAAAAGCTGTGAAGGCACCTAGATAATCATCTACTCGAAGCTTACTATGATAGACTAATTTGGAGGACTTGTTGTTTATTCCTGTCACCAAGGCGATAAGAGCCTAAGAGACTTGGGTATTTAAGAGAGTTTGCTCCACCCTCCATCTGGGGAATCTTCAATAGGAAATCCATTTGACAGTCAGTCATGCACCATAATTCGTTGGCACATACCTTAGCGTATAAAAAAGGTGCACTCACTTGGTCGCTCGGACCCTTGAGTGGGGAGACCTAGTTGTGGGCAATCCTTCGCCAGTGGGAGCCTTTGTCTATACCCCCATAAACCCGCATATGAACTGTAGTTGTACGACCAATAGAAACTATTCTGCTATGCTTGCGTTTAGGACCATCGTCATTTGGATTCAGTTGGACTTTTTATCATGAGGTATGGGCTTGTTTGGCCATTTAAACTGGGAAGAGTCCGTGCTTTATGGAAATCGGGCCAAAAGCTTCTAAAATGCTAATGGGCCATTTTGCGTTTAGGCCTCTTATCATTTGAAGTCGTTTAGCCATGTTATCGAAAAAGTGTAAACCTGTTGGGCCTTTTTCAACTGGGACAAGTTTGTACCGCGCAATAGTATGATTGAATGCTTTAAAATGATAATGGGCCGACTTACACATTCTATGCATCACACGCATAAATGCTGACTCAGGGTTTTAAAAGACATCATAGATATTCGTTGGGTTAGGGAAGATGGAAGACTCATAAAAAAGCCGTTAGCGAACATGAGCGAATTAGTTAATGAGGGATCTCATATAGATCAACTGGAAGCTAATCTCACTAAGGTTACCGAGCAACTGCAAGCTTTGACCACTGCTATGACTAATATGGCTGTGCCCCGCGCTGCGGGAGGCTCTGAGAATGAGAGGCGTGAGGGCCCTCTGAGCGGTTTGAATGATGATGTCCCCATCTTTGATGATGACATGGCTGAGTATGCCGTATGAAGGATAGTTGGGTCTCAGGCCAAATTGCAGAAACTCCGCGATTAGGTGGAATCGGTTACCCGCAAGCTGAAGGGTAAGCATGAGGATTTGTTGGATTATGAGGCGATGAATTTTGAGGAGCAGCTTCCGGCTCAGTTCAAAATGCCTGACATAGACAAGTTCAATGGGAATGGGGATCCGAGGGTCCATCTCCGACAATATGTTTCTATAATGAGTTCCGTGGGCCTGTCGCAGCGTCAGGTTCAAAAGAAGTTTAGGATGTCGCTTGAGGGGGAACCCGTAGTGTGGTACCATGGCCTTGAAAGGAAGGTTAAGGAATATTGGAGAGAACTGGCAGAAGCCTTTCTGAAACAATATGTCACGGATTTGGAGATCGACTTGTCGCTTCGTGACATGGAGAATACCAAGCAGAAGCCGGATGAAAGCTTCAAGGATTATGTGGACCGCTGGAGAAGCCAGCTTCTGAAAATGCAGACTCGGCCCTCGGAGAAAGACCAGATTAAAATGATCATCAAGGGCACCAAGCCCTCTATCTATGGCAAGCTGAGGAGGATGACCTCCATGATTATTGATTTTCAACAGTTAAGGGAGACTGTCATGGATATCGAAGAAGAAGCGGAGAATATGATGTTTTATGGCCTGAATAGGAGGACTGTTGGAGGACCATCGGGAGACAAGCCCGTTTCTGCCGAGGTTGTCGCTATCAGAAACCGACGTTTTTCTATTCTGGGTAGGCCTTTGTCTAAAGTGCTGGAGAAGTTGACAAGGCAAGGATTCCTAAAACCCTTAGAGACTAGACCACTTCCGCACCCTCTACCACCAAATCTCAACCCAAACCTTTACTGCCATTACCACCAGCAAAAAGGCCATGACACCGACAGCTGTGCCCACCTCCGACATGAAATCCAAGAACTCATAGACTCTCACAAAATACCCGACCTCGAAAAGGAGCAACCCAACACACATCGGAACCCCCTACCTAACTATCACTCTGTCCCACCACCTACCTACATGATTGGCTCTGGCCTACCAGAAAGCTTTGTCCTTCAAACCTTTGACCACCAAGCCTTTTGCCTGGGGATATGAGATAGTAGTAGTGAGGATGAAATAGAGTAGGGGAAGAATTTCTGGGAGGACTTCTCGAGCAGGGATGAAGAGGAGGTAAAAGGAATGACACGTAGTGGACGCTTTTACAATGATACCGCAGAAAAGGGAAATGAAGTATTGGTAGAAGGTAGAGAAGTGGCGGAGAACGGGGATAATGCCTAAGGAGATATGGTGCTGCGTCAGTTAAAGAAAACACGAGCACAGTTAAGCATTTGGGAGTTGCTGTGTGCATCACAGGAGCATAGACGTGCCATGGTTAAGGCCTTAAGCAAGATAATAGTACCAGAGGATGCCAACCCCGTAATGTTTGTAGGATCAGTGCAAAAAGAAGCTTTGCAAGTGATAAATTTTTCTGAGGAGGAACTCCTGGCGGAGGGAAGAAATCATAACATGCCATTATTCATAAGAGCTGAAGTGAGAGGTAAGAAGACGTCTTGTGTAATGGTGGATGATGGCTCATCTATCAACGTTTGCCCTTTGAAGATTCTGTCGAAGTTGGGTATGAAAGCAACAGATCTGAGTCTCTCCAATATGACCATCAAGGCTTATGATGATAGTAAGCGGGGTGTTGAGTACATTTGCTACGATGGTCAAAGTGGGCCCAATTGAGGATGAGGTTGAGTTCACAGTGCTGGATATCCCGACCACTTTTTCTTTGTCGTTGGGAAGGCCTTGGTTTCACAAGCTTGGGGGCGTGCCCTCCACTCTGCATCAGGTTATTAAGTTTCCGTACGGGGAAGAGATTGTCACCATCCAAGCTGAGGTAGACAATGCTGTGGCCGCTTTGGAAATACAACCTTTCACGAGGTTCCAAGTGTCGGCAACCTTTGAGGAGTGGGTAGATCCTAAAGTGGCTAGGATCATGGAGAAGATGAATTTCGAGCCAGGTACAGGTTCGGGTATTGGATGAACATTGCTCGACTTTAAGGGGCAAACCACCCGGAGAGGGTTGGGGTATAATCTGATGAGGATAAGCCTAAGACTAAGAAAAAAAGATTGAAACTGACGGAATACTTCTTGAAGGCAACATGGTATCAAGGGGAACCTGAACCAGTAGAATTCAACGGGGTCATGGTGCCCAGATTTGAGATCTTTCAGGATGTGATGGTGAGAAACCACCGGCATCAGAAGTTGCAAAGGAGGAAGAGAAGTGGGAGGAAGAGTTGATGAAGATGGAGAGCCTGACCCTCGAGGAGAATAAGGAAACCGAGGAAGACCCGACTGTGGGGGATGAAGCATCTGCGGAGGATGAAGATGTTTATCTCTCTGATTTATTCGAATGTATTCCTGCATCTTCTAGCAATAAAGACATTCATTTAACTTACTTGTCTGAGTCTCTCCCTTTCAATTTGAATGACTTAAGTATATTTGATATCAACTCAACCAAAACAAACACATTCAACCTTGGTACGCTTGAAAGCCCCAAGGAAGTCTTAATTACGAGTGAGGTTACCTCTGAAGAGCGGAAGAAATTAGAAGAGATGTTGGTCAAATATGCCAAAGTATTCGCTTGGTCCTATGAGGACATGCCCGGGGTAGACAGAAGTATCGCCCAACATACGATACCGACTTATCCAAATATGAAGCCGGTAAAGCAGAAACTCCGACGGATGAGACCTGAGTGGGCCGAGAAGGTCAGAGAAGAAGTCAAGAAACAGATAGATGTGGGATTTCTAGAAGTGGTGAAATACCCTGAGTGGTTGGCAAATATTGTGCCAGTGCCGAAGAAAGATGGAAAGGTCAGAATGTGCGTGGATTATAGGGACCTCAACAAAGCTTGCCCGAAGGATGATTTTCTTCTACTCTATATAGACATATTGGTTGATAGTGCGACTTTATTTGCCATGTACTCATTCGCGGATGGGTTCTCAGGATATAATCAGGTTCTTATGGCTGAAGATAAAAGCACAAGACTACATTTGTTACTGAATGAGGTATGTATTGCTACAAGGTGATGCCGTTTGGGCTTAAGAATGCATGAGCCACTTACCAACGGATGGCCACTACGTTGTTCCATGACTTAATGCATAAGGAGATTGAAGTATATGTGGACGACATGATGGTGAAATCAGAGACAAGAAGCGGACATATTGAAGCACTGGAGAAGTTCCTTGAATGAGTCGACAAATACAACTTACGACTAAATCCCAAGAAGTGTGTGTTCGGGGTAACGTCAGGTAAGCTGCTGGGACACATAGTTGGAATGAGAGGAATAGAAGTAGACTCTGAGAAGATCAAAGCGATTACCGAGTTGCCTCCGCCAAAGACAGAGAAGGAAGTGAGAGCCTTCCTCGGGAAAATTCAGTACATCAGTCGGTTCATCGCCAAGTTGACATCGGTATGTGAACCTATCTTCAAATTGCTAAGGAAAGACCAGCCGGTGAAATGGAATGACCAATGTCAAGAAGCCTTCGACAAGATTAGAGAATATTTGGTGAAACCTCATGTTTTGAAACCTCCAAGACTGGGCAAACCTTTGGTATTATATTTGGCCATTGAACCCGAAGCGCTTGGGGCAATGATGGTACAAGCAGATGAGACAGGGGTAGAGCATGCAGTCTACTACCTCAGTAAGAAGATGCTTTCGTATGAAGCTCGCTATCAAGAAGTAGAGAAGATTTGTTTGGCAGTAGTGTGGGTATCCAGGAAGTTGCGTCATTACTTCCAGTCTTACAAGATCTAAGTGGTTGCAAAGGAGAATCCTTTGAAGTATCTGCATTCAGTACCTTCGCTAGTTGGGAAGTTAGGCAGATGGTTGGTGTTGCTGACAGAGTTCGATATTGAGTACCTCTCTTCCAAAGTAATCAAAGGGCGAGCCGTAGCAGAGTTCCTGGCATTACAACCGATAGAAGGAGAGCAATACAAGTTTGATTTCCCAGACGAGGAAATCCAAGCTATAATAGCCCAAGGATGGAAGATGTACTTCAACGGAGCAGTGAACTGCAAAGGAGCCGAAATTGGAATCGTGATAATAACCCCTGAATGAGAAACCCTGCCTATGACTAAGAGGTTGACGTTCAGAGTAACCAACAATATGGCTGAGTATGAAGCATGCGCCTTCGGATTGACTGCATTTATAGCCTTGAAAGCTAAGAGCGTGGAAGTTTATGGAGACTCAATGTTAGTAGTCCGACAAATGCAAGAAGAATGGGAATTGAAGGAAGAACGGTTGAAACCCTACCTGTTCCACCTCAGGAGTCTAGCACAGGCCCTCCCCGATTGTAAATTCCAGCACTTGCCTCGAGAAGAGAACTAAATGGCAGACGCATTGGCTACACTTGCCACAACTTGGGAAAATCCGGAGAAGTTGGTGATGAGACCTCTGGTGTTGACAACGACAAGCAAGCCCGTTTATGAGATAGAAAGAATCTTGGAAGTAGAGGTCGATGATGGGAAATCTTGGTACTATGACATTCAGTGGTATTTAGAACGCGGAGAACTCCTAGAAGAAGCAAACATAAAAGACATGATAGCCATTCAGAAATTGGCTTCCCAGTATGTGAGTTTGAAATGAGAACTGTACAAGAGACATGCGAATGGCATTCAGCTGAAATGTTTAAGAAAATAATAGGCTCAGAAGGCAATGGAAGATGTACATGCCGGATTATGTGGACCGCACATGAAAGGGTTGAATTTATCTCGCAAGATAGTGAGACAAGGCTTTTACTGGTCGACCATGGAAGCTGACTGTGCGAAGCTGGTAAAGCATTGTCACAATTGCCAAGTGCACGGTAACTTAAACCATTTGTCACATGCTCAAAGCATACGAGACATCAGGTCATGTACATATCATGGAATAGATGATCGATCCGACTGCAGAAGCGAACGAGATCCGACTCATGTTGTCTTTCTCATCTTGAGTTTTAGGACACATGTCCTTATATAGAGTGACGCCATGTGACACTGGCAACAATCCCCTCTTAGACTGATCCATGTTGAATCTATTCAATACTTTGTCAATGTATGAGCTCTGGGAGAGTCCAAACAGCTTTCTAGATCTATCCCGGTAGATCCTTATTCCTAGAATAAAAGTTGTTTCTCCCAGATCTTTCATGGAGAATTTTAATGAAAGCCAAACTTTCACCGATTGTAGCATGGGAATGTCATTGCCAAGAAGCAATACATCATCTACGTAAAGGACGATGAATGTCAGTGCGCTCCCATTAACCTTCTTATATACAAGGATCATCCTCGTTTTGAACAAAATCATATTCTTTTATGATCTCATCAAAACGTTGGTTACAAGAACGTGATGCTTACTTCAATCCATAAATGGATCGATTTAACTTGCAAACCTTGTTTGCATGTTTTGGTATGACAAAACCATCAGGTTGTTGCATACAAACATCCTCTCGCATACAGAGTTGCGTGGGCTATTAGAGTCGTGGCCTTTCTCAGCATGAGGAATTGACATGATCGGAGAAATTCGACCACACATATTGAACAGACATCGCTTCATCGTAGTGGTAGTAGACTACTTCTCGAAATGGGTGGAAGCCGAATCATTTCGCAACGTTACAGCCAAGACGATGGCAAAGTTCATTACCCGGAATCTCATATGTCGATATGGAATGCCGCATCATGTAGTAACAGATAATGAAGTCCAGTTTCAAGGAGAAACAAAGGCAATGCTACAAAATTATGGGATAGGCCATCACAAGTCATCACCCTACCGACCACAAGCAAATGGGGCAGTCGAGGCGGCCAATAAGACAATAAAGAAAATGTTATCCAAAATGATGGAGAACTACAAAGATTGGGCCGATAAGCTGCCGTACGCCCTGTGGGGTACAGAACTTATGTGAGAACAGTAACGGGGGCCACACCTTACTCTTTAGTTTACGGAATGGAAACAGCACTGCCAGTGGAAGTTGAGATATAGTCTATGCGGGTATTAGCAGAAACAGAGTTACCTGAACATGAATGGACCTCGCAGAGATTTGAACAATTAGCTTTACTGGATAAGAAGAGGATGAAGTCCTTACATCATATGCAGTTATACCAGAAGAGATTGGCCCGAGCATTCAACAAAAAGGTATGTCCTACTAAGATTAGAAAGGGTGATCTAGTACTTAAGCAATCAAAGCCGTCGATGACAGACCCGAGGGTAAAGTACAGACCCAATTGGGAAGGACCCTACATAGTCCAGAAAGTAATGGGAAACGAGACAGTGAGACTGTCAGACTTGGAAGGGAACGAGTTCACCGAGCCGATCAACGTGGATAGATTGAAGCAGTATTTTACCTGAGGAAAAGAAGACCAAGCAGTCACCGGCAGAAGACCTAACCCAACGGAATAGGAAATTCATTCATGCATGCATGCATACACATAACGTATTTGCATTATTTTTTGTGTTTGTTCTGTTTTGTAATCATAGGTTTCAAAGAAGAAAAAGAGAAAGCGGGAAATGCAAGCTAGTCAGAAGTAGCAACAATACAGTATTAGTATCAGTTTCGGGGATGAGTCCTAGGGTTGAGGCCTGCATCGGTATCAGTTTTAGGGACGAGTCCCAGGGTTGAGGCCTATATCAGTATAAGTTTCGGGAAGGAATCCCAGAGGGCGAAGCCCATATTATCAGCGGTTGAAAGGAAGAATTCTAGTGGAGTGAAAAAAAAGAAGAAGTCCTTGATGGTTAGGCATATGTCTTGTGATGACATTGTTTGCTGTAGGGTGAAACCTTAGAAACGATGAGTGCGAGATGCGCTCTCATCCGGTATTCTGAGTGGTTGATCCTGGCTAGACTCGCGAGCACTTGATTAGAGGATCTTAGTAGTAGAAGCCTGAGTAGTCGGCGAGATGACTAGTTGAAGAGATGGTGGATCAGTGAATGACTGTTTACCTAGATGTCCATCCTGGTTTACTTATGCTACGATATGTGATATGGTTGGAAGCAAAGAAAAAAAGTCTCTGAAAAGAAAAGAAAAAATAGACCACCTATAACCAATAAGCGTGAAGCTACCCGTGGGCGAGTATTAGGACCACTATGAGGAGAAATGCTACCTTAAATGGTAGGTGTGTCGGAAAAAGAGAAAGAAAAGAAAAAAAAAAGAAAAAGAAAGTTCAAAAGGAAAAGAAAGGAAATAAAGAGACGAAAAAAGAAGAAGAAGAAAACCATATCACGTTGAGTACGAGGAAGTAATCACAGAGTATGATCAAGACATCTCGGTTGGTTAGACCCACTAATCCAATTCTCTGAGATAAAATCATCGAGTTGGTTTACTTGAGGATCAATCTGCGAAAGAACCTCGGCACACACACACACTAAGAGTCTAGTTCAGATCACTCATTCAGACGATCGGATTTGATTGTATTAAGTACTTTGAAGGTTCCCTGGTTTCGATGCGAAACATTCTTTGAGGAAGAAAATATGTTTAGCTATCAGGATTATCTCGTGAGAAGTAGTACTTATGAGAGCAGCAAAGAGCAGAAAGATGAATCGAAACTAGGGGCGACCAGTCTACCCTTTCTCATACAACACGGTTATGGAATGAACCATCACATCAACGTCAGTATCAGTTTTAGGGATGAGCCCCAGGGTCGAGACCCACATCAGCATCAATATCAGTTTTGGGGATGAGTCTCAGGGTCGAGGCCCACATCAGCATCAATATCAGTTTTGGGGATGAGTTCCACGGTCGAGGCCCACATCCGCATCAGTATCAGTTTTGGGAATGAGTCCTAGGGTTGAGGCCCACATCAGCATCAATATCAGTATTGGGATGAGTCCCAGGGTTGAGGCCCACATCATCATCAGTTTTGGGATGCATCCCAGGGTCGAGGCCCCCGTTGTCAGCAGTTCTGGGATACGTCCCAGGGTCGAGGCCCACTGCATCATCAGTTGTAGTTCCGTGATGGGTCCCAGGGTCGAGGCCCCCTACATCATCAGTTTTGGGATGCGTCCTAGGGTCGAGGCCCACATTGTCAGTGGTATTGGGATGCGTCCCAGGGTCGAGGCCCACATCAGCATCAATATCAGTTTTGGGGATGAGTCCCATGGTCGAGGCCCACATCAGCATCAGTATCAGTTTTGGGGATGAGTCCTAGGGTTGAGGCCCACATCAGCATCAATATTAGTATTGAGATGAGTCCCAGGGTCGAGGCCCACATCATCATCAGTTTTGGGATACGTCCCAGGGTCGAGGCCCATATTGTCAGCGGTATTGGGATGCGTCCAAGGTTCGAGGCCCACTGCGTCATCAGTTGTAGTTCCGGGATGCGTCCCAAGGTCGAGGCCCACTACATCATCAGTTTTGGGATGCATCCCAGGGTCGAGGCCCACATTGTCAGGGTTATTGGGATGCATCCTAGGGTTGAGGCCCCCGTTGTCAGTTGCAGTTATTAGGATGCATCCCAGGGTCGAGGCCCACTGCATCATCAACTCAGATCGAAGTAGCAGGCAAGTCAGGTGGCAGCTGGCGAGCCAGGTAAGTAAAAATGCATTGCATAACTTTGATAAGATTGTCATTGTCACACACTGCACAAGTCCCATCAAAGTGAGAGCGACTGTAGGCACTGTATTTTTGCATATAAGTCCCGATAATGAGTCTCTTACGGAGGCACTCCTCTTTAAGTTTTGGAAGCCGCGGGAAATGAACGTCGGAAGGGAAAAGTCAGAAATTGATATCTTGTTGGACTAAATTCATTTGTGTAGCTGTGGGTTCGCTCGTTGGACCTCTGTTTTAAAACTTATCCTTAGCCCAAAATCCCCGCAAGTCACAAACCAAGCCCATACATCACCAAACCACACACCAAGCCCACCAAAACAAACCAAATACACGCCCAAAGCCTCTAACCCCACGCCCACCCCCTTCAAAAATAACAAAATCACACATTAAACACATACTAAAATTAAGACAAATCACCTTCCCAAATTAAAGAAATCAAATCAAATCAAATTAAATCATATTCCTAATTAAAAGAGATCAAATCAAATCAACCCAAATCACATCCCTAATTAAATAGATTTTTCCTTATAGCACACTAATTAAAATATCCCCCTCATAATTACACAATATTCTTTCCCTATTCACATAAGGTAAACCCCAACCCTTGCTTATAAAAAGAAGCCTAAACCAAACCTTAGAGGCCCTGGCTCATTCTCACGAAAACAGAAAGAAAATAACCTAAAGCATTCACGCCTAAAGCATCCCAAAATTCCCTTCTATTGCCGTGAACAACCCACAAAATTTCCCTCACATTGCCGCAAATCAACCACACCCAGCTCACCATTCATGGTAATAACACAATAGAAACCCTAATCTTCAGGCTCTACTCTCTCTCTCTCTCGGCATGCATGAGTAATAAACCCTAAGACTCTCCCAACTCAAACAAAAACACTTGGCACTCACAAAACCCTTCAACACTCGGCCTCACCATACTAGGAAACCATAAACAACTCTCTCACTCTCTCTCACACTTCTCTCTCTCTCACGTCCCTAAGCAGCCAACAAACCCTAAAAACTCCTCTCCTTCATGGCAGCCCATCTCTCTTTTCATCTCTCACACACCACAAGCTCATACGGCTAACCTTCATCTTTCTCTTCTCATCAATCAAAAAGAAACAAACACCAAAAAGACCCTGAACACTTACATAACTCTCGACTTTTCTCATTCAACACACAGACCTTGCACTTCACGCAGCCAACAAGCAGCCCTCACTCACCGAAAATTCAACAACAAACCCTAAGGCTAATAGATTCACTCTGCAACCAAGCCACACACGACTTCAACCCAGCCTACCTTCTCATCTCTCAACAAACAGAAAGGAACCCTAAACATAACCCTTCAACCAGCCACTCAGCCGAGACACACTGTTGAAGACACGAAGACTCATGCGGCAAGATCAAAAAAGAAACCTAGACTCTTCTTCACCCTTAGACGCAACCCACCAGCTGAGCAAACATCAAAGAACAAATAGATAAACCCTTCAAATCTGCCCTCCACGTGAAGATGAAACCCACCGAGTGAGTAATAAAACCTAACCCTATCTTTTCATGCAATAAGCACACCCCATTGGACGTGCAGCAACCATATGAGGCCGAACAACACACTCTCACCCAAAAATGAACACACTGACACACCCTGTCAACACACACATCCCCTAAGCTAATAAAACGTACAAAACGAACCAACAAACACCCCTATAACTGAACCAAACAGCCTGAAAAACATCCTCAAAACACCCTAAAAATAGTCCCAAATCACCACAAACTGCACCCTGAAAACAGTGACAAAAAATAGCAGCAAAAATAGAGAAAACAGCGAGCAGAAACAGCAAGTGAAAATAGAGAAAACAACGAGTGGAAACAGCAAGTGAAAATAGCGGAAACAGCTAGTGAAAACAGAGAAAACAACAAACCAGTGAAAATAGCGGAAACACTAACCCTTCCGGCGACGTCCCAACGCACTCCCGAGAATTGACTTAAAAGGTAAGACCTGAGGGCACCCTTTGTTATATTTTATTTTGTCATCCGGGAAACGACATGCTTGGTTGGACGTGTAATACGTCCAACCGGGCGTACGAAGTCCTACATTGAAAACTGGCAAATTATTTGGTCACATATTTAATATTCCGCATTTATTTTTGTTTATTATTGTTTTATTATTCCGCATTTATCCATTTGATATGTTCATGAGATTACGTGCTCCCTTTTATTTTGTTTATTCCTATGTGTGCAAACTTATATATTAGTTAATCCTGCATGTGTATGTTACGTAGACTTGGTTAGATTATTGCATAAATCCGTTCATTACAAGTGATATAAGTAAGGGACCATTCCGAACCCAACGGTTTGAGGTCTTCCCTTGTGAGGGGCGAGTGCGGCCTTAAATCATTTCCCAGTTCACGCTTGGTGGCGACTCCATTATTCTCCAGTTTAGTCCCCCGTGGGCTACTCCGTACTCCCGACCGGGCCACGAGCCTAGAACAACATCGCCAATTTCTGTGTCCTACAGTGAGCCCACTCACAATTAGTATATTCTTAGGGTTTTCATATGTACCAAGGTTAAATGCATCAGTTTTAGTGGAATTTATGTCAAATATGCTCATGTCATGCATGTTAGGATGTATTCCAAAAGAAAAAGACTAGACAAATAAGGAAAATCATTCATCTTATTACTTTTTAAAGCAAGATTACAATCGAAGATTTGGGGTATATAAAGGTCTTCACAAACTTCTTCTTCTTTGGATGTGTCACGTTCTTCCATTGTCAACTTTTCCATCTTAAACAACTCATATTCCCATCCTGTTATCAGTTCTGTTTCTTACACAGTTACCTTATTCTCTTTCTTGCTTTTTACCATCTGATTCCCTTTCTAGACCATCACATCTTGAAGCCTGGTATGATAATACTGTTGACTTCACACGGCTCCAGAGTTCTTTCATATCTTGCCATCACGAAAAAGTCTTGTAATTGCTTTCTTCTTTCTTTTAAACCTCACACTACTTCGTTTGAGTGGTATCTTACCCTTTCCTGGTTGTCCATCTCATGAAGTCGGGCAATATACTTACCCCTTGGCCTCGCACCCACAGTCTAGTATTGGGTTGTAACTTATATTCTTTATACAGTTTGCTACTATAATGTCCACCCATTCTTTGAAAATTGGTGCAACTTCGAATTTTGTAGAAGGTTGCACCTCCAGGCCGGCTATTGCTTTGCCTGCCTCAGCTCCAATGGTAATTATTTCCCCTTCGAGTGGGAATTTAATCAATTGGTGTAGCATGGATGGTAACCCTCTAAGCTTATGGAATTAGGGTATTCCAAAGAGTAGCACATAGGTAGTAAGGATGTTGAGCATTGTGAATTCTTCTTTATTGTCGATAGGGCCCACATTGACCAGCTGTAAAATTGCTCTCTACTCCTCGCTTACTATCATCATAGGCCTTGATGGTCATATCAGAGGGACTCAACTCCCCGGGTCAAATTCCTAGTATAGGCAATATCTTCAATGGACAAACATTGATGGAAGACCTATCGTCTACCATTACGCATGAGGTATTTTTGCCCATAACTTCTGCCATAATGAAAAGTGGGCGGGTGTGGTTTCTTCCCTCCATCTTATTATTAACTTCTGCCATAATGAAGTTCTTCTTCGGTAAAGGTGAAAGCTTGCCTCTTCTTATTATGGATGGACTTTATAACTGCTACCGGGTCTGTGTCAGTTGGTACCATGATTTTTCCTAAGGCTTCAACCATATTTCTCCTATGGTCTTGAGATAAGCATAAAAACTCCCATATGTTGACTTGCGCCAATGTCCTATTTAATTGTAGAAGTAGGGTATTCTCTTCATTTTTTCCTTTCTTCTATTCTTTTTTTTTCTCCCTCTTCTCCTATTCTAGAGTCCCATATTCCCATTATATAGGCTTGTTGATGGAAGGTTTGTAAGACATAATATTTAGGTAGTCCTGAGTTGATCATGTAGTTTTGTCGTGGTACGACGTGGTGGTTTGGTAAGGGATTTCAGTTAGTGTTTAGTTGGCTCCTTTAGGGGTCAGGTAATTTATGGCTATCAATGAGATCTTGGATTTCCTGTCTAGTGCGGTTTTAGTACTAAGTATCATGCCCTTTTTGTTGGTGGAAGTGGTAGTATTGGTCTAGGTAAATATGGTGAGGTACGAAGTTCGGTAATGGTTTGGGATCTAGGGGTTTCAACAAGCCCTCGACTTTTTAGCTTCTAAAACACCTTTGACAGAGGTCTGCCAAGGTTGGAAAACCTACGGTTGTGAATATAATTGACTTCAGCGGGGCTAGGTTTTTCTCCAGAAGGTCCTCCAGTAACTCTTATTCTGACCATGAAACTTCTAACTGTCGACCCTTTATACTTCTATGTCCATTATCGTCTCATTCAACTACTTGAAATCAGTGATCATGGAAGTCATCCTCTGCATCTTTTTATAAATAGAGGGCTTGGTTTCCTTGATAATCATCTTAATTTGGTCTTTTTTCTGACGTTCAAATCTGTATCTTTAAAATTTGGTTCCTCCAACGGTCGATATATTCTTTGAAGTTACGAAACGACATATCAATATCCATATCTGTAACATATTAGTTCAAAAAGATTTTGCCAAGGCCTCCAGTCATCTTTTACCTTTTACCTTTTACCTTTTTCTCGAGATTATGATACCATGTCACAGGTTCTTCTTCTAGTGACATCGTAAACATCTTCTGCACATGCTGTTGGGATAGTATAGTTGAACTCATTAGAGAGAAATATTATCATAGATGAGCATTCGCGTTTCAACCGCTTTTGAATTTTATCATTTCAGGCATCTTGAATTGGGCGGACAATTGTTCCTTAAATTCCATAGCACTGTAATCCAATAGGTCCTCATATTTTCCTTTTATTTCTAGGCCACTGCCTCAATCTACTTTTTTAGTCTTTGTAGCTCTTCCTAGGCTTGAGGCTTAGCCATCTTCCCTACTGTAGACTATATTATATCTTCTTATCATCGACAATAGGGTTCTCCTCGGCCTTACTCTCGAGCTCCTCTTGCCTCTTTTCACTAGTCTCGACCCTCATTGCTTGAAGTGCATTCTAATTGGCCATGGCATTGATTATAGTTTGCAATTGTTTTGCCATCTTATTCACGATGCCCTCATGTTGGTCGAATTGAGAAATGTCTTCACCTGCCATTTCTATGTTGTTTAGGATCATCTTCTTTATTAGTCTTCCTTTCCCTCTAACCCAATGCTCCCCTATGATGGCTGCAATCACAAAGGGTTAGCATGATGCATGAGATGCATGTATACATGTATGCATGAGATGCATGGGGTGCAAGGTTTCATTCATTCAGCATAATCCTTCCAACCTTATCTCTCCCACACACGTGGTAAGTTAAATATCCGCCTTAGAATTGGCTTAGCTCATTACCAACGGGGGGTACGCAAGCTCGTGGACTCTCTTATACTAAAGGGTTAACCACGACTACTTTGGATATGTTCTATTGCTAAGTGAAAAGGGCCGCCCATTTACAACATTGACTAGGCCAATTTTAGGGATCGTGTCGTTGTCTAGAAGAGATGAATTGGACCATTGGTAATCATGGTCATTTGGGGTGGGCCTCAAAATATTTAGAAGCATCCTTACGGGCCAAAGAAAGGTCACACCTTTTGAGAGTACGTAATAGACTATGGCCTTGACATACCTGGATTCCAACTAATTATATTTAGTTCCAATGGGGTTTTCATACAAGTTGGCTCGTTGACATTTCAAAGTATTCCACCCAATCATCATGGAACGTAAAATTATCCCAATTGAAAAGGCCCAACCAGTTTGCACTCCATGGCAAAGATATTTATTTACTTCAAATGGCTAGGGCCCAAACACTTACATTAGGGACGCTCATTCCTAGGGACATCACTTATCGGCTCACATGTGGGTTTATCATGGGTTAGGCTTAGGCTTAGGCTCTAATTGCGAAGGGTTGTACATAACTATATCTCCCAACTCAAGGGTTTGAACGACCAATAAACTTTCCTTTTTATACCTCGAAGGTATGTGCCAATGAGTGATAGGAATCATCACACAGTGATCCACAACCTTGAGTGAAAGTGATTTCTCAATATGTTACATCATCGGGGTTTAGAGGGTATATAAAAATAAAAAAGACATGGTTCATCTCAGTTTCACCAAAGAAACTACAAGGAATTTTTATGGGGTCGATTCTTTATCCCCAGTGGATTCGCCATCTGTAGGCGCGAAATAAGATTTTCCGTTATGCCTATGACATCGGCGATCACGATACTATTGAGCTCACAGCTCATAGAGAGTACCGATAGTACCACAAGGGAAATAATCGAAGAATAAATCAGTCGCCACCCACTGTGAGATATTGTGAATGATTTAAGACTACACTACACCCCTCACAAGGTCTGACCTTAAACTGGTTTAGGTTTGGAATAGTCCATTACTGATGCCAATATAATACCAAGGTTCAAAATAGTATCCACATGTCTTATAATGCAAAGAAATCATGTACAATAATTAATATTAAATATAAAAAACATTACAGTTCATCATAATGATGAATTACAATAAACAGAGATAAATCAGAAAAAACCAGAGTGAATCAAATCCAGCTAGATATAAATCTTCATGTCCGGACGGATGTACACGATGACTTGTCAAATTTTACTAAACAATCCTGAGAGCATAGAGAAGGAGGTGGAGTCATGTCCTCATGCATTAAGCACAATAGCATATTGTCATCAAAGAAGATGGTTCGTATAATAGGAACATTGTAGGACACAGAACTTGACGACGCTATTCTAGGCTCACGGCCTAGTTGGGAGTACGAAATAACATGGAGTCGCCACCCGGTGTGAACCGGGATAAAGATTTAAGGCCGCACTCACCCCTCGCAAGGGAAGACCTCAAACCGTTGGGTTCGGAATGGTCCCTTACTTATGTCACTTGTGATGATATGATTTGTGCGATAAACTAACCGAATCTATTCAACAATCATGCTCAGAGGTATTTAGATCTAACATGTATTCGCTAAATAAATCCTATTCTAAGTTTGCATGCTTGAAAGTAAGTCTTTGAATGGCAAACACGATATCACACAATGAGCATATTGAACCATTAAATAAACGAATCACTATTCAAACATAAACCTAAACTAATCAAAATAACATGCTTAAAAATAACATAATCATGCTTAGAAATTAAATAACAAAACTAAATTAAATCATGCTTAAAATAATAAATGAACGACCTATAAACTACAACATGCTCAAATACAAATTTGGATGAGACGAGATATGTGTATCTTAAGTGGTACGTGGCGTTGTATCCCGTGTGCAGACTGCAATACCGTCCATTCGGAATCAGCTACAGAATTTACGTCCGGGTTTCCATCCGATATACCACAAAAGGGAACACGCATCCCGCTCATCCAACAATCACATCATGCCTCAAACGACTCTCAAGCAATAATATTTTAAAATAAATAAAATAAAACGAAAGAAGATAAGTAAAAAGGTGCCCTCAGGTCTAACCTCTTTTGTTGTCTCTTGAAAGCGCGTTACACGGCCGTCGGAAGGGAGAATGCTCTGTAACTTTTCTGATTTACTAGCTCAACATCTTTCCTCGCTGTTTTGATGTTCGGGCCACTATTTTTCCTCAGTTTCACTGTTGTTTTTGGTGAATTTTCTGGTCACTGTTTGGGTTATTTTTTAGGCGATTGTCTGGGCATTTTTAAGGGCCAAATGGCTGCTATTTTTGGTGAGTTTTCAGGGGGTTTTTGTGCAATTTTTTAGTTATTTTAGGGCTGTTTTATGGGTTAAAATCGCAGCAAAGCTGATCAGGTCAAGGGCTGTTTGTGCGGCAGTTTTAGTGTGTGTAGGCTGTGTGTGCGTGAGTTTGGTTAGTGTATTGGGCGGTGTATGCGTGAGTGAATGGCAGTGTGTGTGTGAGTGAATGGGACATAAGCGTGGGTGTTGTGGCATGCAGATCTGGGCAGCAACGTGCAGAGGCAATTTGTGGCGAGAGTTGGCTGAGGTTTTGGGTGAAACATGGTTACGGTTTGAGGGCCATGTGAGTCCTGTTGGTTTGGCTGCTTGAAGGCGTGTGGAGGGCTGATGATTAGGCGTGTATGGCTGCGCAGAGATGAGGGGCAGTGGGGACATGTTTTTATAGTGGCGTGATGGTTGAGTGTTTGTTGTGCATTCTTCAGGCGTGAGTGGGTCTTGGCCGTTTCTTGTCTTTGGCTTATTTGGTTTGTGTTTGTTGTTGGCGTGGAGAAGGGTTATTTTTATAGGCCAAGGGAGGAGGTTTACCTTGTTGGAGAAGGAATAGGATTTGTGTGTTTTAAAGTGGATATCTTTTAATTTAGTATGTGATAAGGAAATCTTTTAAATTGGGGAAGTGATTTATGTATTTTAAGAAAGGGATTTAATTTAATTTAGGAAGGTGATTTAATTTGTGTCATGTGTTTTAATTTAATTTTAAGTTGTTTTAATTTAATTTGTGACATGTATTTTAAATGTTTTAATTATTTAATTTGTGAGATGTGTTTTAAATATTTTAATTATTTTTGGATGTGATTTAATGGGTTTGGTGTGTTTAAAACAGAGGTCCAACAAGCGAACCCGAAGCGAAACCAGCGAGTTAAATCTGACAAAATTCCAATTTCCAACTTTACCCTTCCAACGTCTGTTTCCCGTGGCTTTCACAACTAAAGAGGTAGTGTCTCCATATGAGACTCATCATCGGGCTAATATGCAAAAATGCAATGCCTACAGTCGCCCCCACTTTTATGGGACTTGTGCAGTGTGTGACAATGACAATCCTATCAAAGTACGTGCAATGCATTTTTACTTACCTAGCTCGCCAGCTGCCACATGGTCCGCCTGTTGTGTTGAGTTGATATGATGTTGAGGTGCTTCGACCCCTGGTCCATTCCCGAACCGTTGTTGTGATGTGGTCCATTCCTGAACTGTTGATGTGATGAGGTCCATTCCCGAACCATCACCGTGATGTGGTCCATTCTCGAACCGTGGATGTGATGTGGTCCATTCCCGAACCGTTGATGTGATGAGGTCCATTCCCGAACCGTCACCGTGTTGTGGTCCATTCCCGAACCGTGCTCCATTCCTGGAATGTTACTGTGATGTGGTCCATTCCCGAACCGTTGATGTGATGTGGTCCATTCCCGAACCGTGCTCCATTCCCGGAGTGCCATTCCCGGCGTGCCATTCTCGGCGTGTCCATTCCCGGACTGTTCTTGTGAGGTGGTCCATTCCTGAACCGTTCTCCATTCTCGGAGTGCCATTCTCGGCGTGTCCATTCCCGGACTGTATCTCCATTCTCGGAGTGCCATTCCCGGTGTGCCATTCAAGGCGTGTCCATTCCCGGACTATTCTTGTGAGGTGGTCCATTCCCGAACCATATCTCCATTCTCAGAGTGCCATTCCCGGCGTGCCATTCTCGGCGTGTCCATTCCCAGACTATATCTCCATTCTCGGAGTGCCATTCCCGGTAGAACTGATCTGATGTGATGTGGTGAGGTGCCGCGAACTCGAGGTTCATCCCTGCAAGATGCTGCGATCTCTAGGAATCACTACCGAACTAAACTGATATGATGGTGAGGAGATTCGACCCCTAGGCTTTGTTCCCGAACCATCTGTGGGCTTTGTTCCCGAGTTGTGTAGAGAGTGGACTTTATTCCCTAGGCTTTGAACCCGTTGTGTTGAATGTGATGGCGAGGTGCCTCGACCTCTGGGCTTTGTTCCCTAACCATCTGTGGGCTTTGTTCCCGAACTGAATGTGATGGCGATATGCCTCGACCTCTGGGCTTTGTTCCCGAACCACATGTGGGCTTTGTTCCCGAATTGATTTGATGATGTGCCATTCCTGGCGTGCTAAACCCCGTACCTAGGGAGTCACAGTGGTGCCATTCTGGGCATGCTAACCCCGTACCTAGGGTGTCGCAGTTGTGCCATTCTTGGCGTGCTAACCCCGTACCTAGGGCGTCGCGGTTGTCTGAATGCTAACCCCGTACCTAGGGTGTCGCAGTTGTGCCATTCTTGGCGTGCTAACCCCGTACCTAGGGCGTCACGGTTGTCTGAATGCTAACCCCGTACCTAGGGTGTCGCGGTGACGTCTTCGTACCTAGAGAGCCACAAATGTCTGAGTGCTAACCCCGTACCTAGGGTGTCGCAGTGGTCTGAATGCCGTACCTGGCTGATCTGATATCTCCATACCCGGAGTGCCGTTCCTGGCAAACTGATTTGATGTCTCCATACCCGGAGTGTCGTACCTGGCTGATCTGATATCTCCATACCCGGAGTGCCGTACCTGGCAAACTGATCTGATGTCTCCATACCCGGAGTGCCGTACCTGGAAAACTAATCTGATGTCTCCATACCCGGAGTGCCATACCTGGAAAATCTGATATTGAGCCAATGTGGGCCTCGCCCCCAGAATGCCATACCCGGCAATGTTGATACTGATGCTAATGTGGGCCTCGCCCCTAGAATTTCATACCCGGCAGAAACTGATCTTATGTAATGTGGGACTCGCCCCCAGAATGCCATACCCGACAAACTGATACTGAACCAATATGGGCCTCGCCCCTGGAATGCCATACCCGGCAATGCTGATATTGATGCTAATGTGGGCCTTGCCCCCAGAATGCCATACCCGGCAAACTGATACTGAACCAATGTGAGCCTCCCCCAGAATGCCATACCCGGAAATGCTGATACTGATGCTGATGTGGGCCTCGCCCCCAGACTGATGCTGATGTGGGCCTCGCCCTCATACTGATGCTGATGTGGGCCTCGACCCTGGGATTCATCCCCTAGATTCATTCTAAATTCAGACGACGTGGGCCTCGGCCCTGGGATTCATTCCCTAGATTCATTCCAAATTCTGACGACGTGGACCTCGGCCCTAGGATTCATTCCCTGGATTCATTCCAAATTCTGACGACGTGGGCCTCGGCCCTAGGATTCATTCCCTGGATTCACTCCAAATTCTGACGACGTGGGCCTCGGCCCTGGGATTCATTCCCTTGGGATTCATTCCTGAAACTCTGACGATGTGGGCCTCGACCCTGGGATTCATTCCCCAAACTGCTGATAGTGTGGGCCTCGGCCCTGGGATTCATTCCCGAAACTGCTGATAAGGTGGGCCTCGGCCCTGGGATTCATTCCCAAAACTGCTGATAGTGTGGGCCTCGGCCCTGGGATTCATTCCCGAAACTGCTGATAAGGTGGGCCACAACCCTGGGATTCATTCCAAAACTCTGACAATGTAGGCCTCGACCCTGGGATTCATTCTTGAAACTGATGATAATGTGGGCCTCGACCTTGGGATTCATTCCCGATGCTGCTGATAATGTGGGCCTCGACCCTGAGTTGATACTGATGTGGGCCTCGCCCCAAACTGATACTGATGTGGGCCTCACCCCCAACTGAAACTGATGTGGGCCTTGCCCCAAAACTAATACTGACGTAGGCCTCGTCCCAAGCTGATACTGATGTGGGCCTCAACCCCGGGACTCATCCCCAAACGAATAATGATATGGGCCTCGACCCCAAACTGAAACTGATGTGGGCTTCGCCCCCATACAGACACTGATGTGGGCCTCGCCCCCAGACTGATACTGACGTGGGCCTCGCCCCAAAACTGATACTAATATGGGCCTCAACCCTGAGACTCATCCCCAAAACTACTATTCATATGTTGCTGATTCTGGTTGTCTTGTCTTTGCCGCTTTCTCTTTTTCTTCTTTGAAACTTGTGAATACAAAACAAAACAAACACAAAAAAGAATGCAAAATATGTTACATGTATGCATGCATGCATGAATGAATTTCCTATTCCGTTGGGTTAGGTCTTCCGCCAGTTCTCTAGGTGATTGCTCAGTCTTCTCTCTGGTCTCATGGCTCAATTTCTTGTTATTCTTTTTATTCACGGGGTGGTAGACTGGTCGCTCCCAGTCTTAGTTTAGCTTTCTACTCTCCGTTGTTTGTACTTGGTCAAGATGAACCACATGGTGGGGCCTTCCATATCATCATGCTATATCACATGCTATGAAATAGTCCCAATAGCTACACATATCATCGTCCTCAAAGAATGCCCAGTATTGAAACTAGAGAACCTTCAAAACATTCAATGCAACTCAAATCCAAGTCTTTGAATAACTGATCTAAGCCAGACTCAAAGTGTGTGTGTGCAAAGGTTCCTTCGCAGATTCCTCCCCAAGTAAGCCAACTCAATGATTTCGTCAAAAAATTGGGATCGATGGGTCAAACCAACCTATATGTCTCAATTATGCCTACAGTTGCTTTTTTGTGCTCAATGCGGTATGGTTTTCTTTCTCTTTTGTCTCTTTCTTTTTTTCTTTTCATTTTGAACTTCTTTTTTTCTTTTCTTTTCTTTTTTTTTTCCTTTTCTTTTTCAACACACCTACCCTTTAAGGTAGCATTTCTCCTCATGGTGGTCCTAATACTCGCCCATGGGTAGCTTCACGCTTATCGGTTATAGGTGGTTCAATTTTTTTCCTTAGAGACTTTTCTTTTATTTTCAACCATACCACACATCATAACGTAAGCAAATCAAGATAGACATCTAAGCAAACGGTCATTCACCGACCTACAATTTCTTCAACTAGTCACCTTGCCAACTACTCAGGTTTTCACCACTAAGAACCTATAGTGAAGTTCTTACGAGTCTAACATAGATCAATCACTCAAAGTATCAGATAAAAGCACATCATGAGTTTATCATTTCTAAGGTTTCACCTTAAAGCAATCAATTTCATCATCGGACTTATGTCTAACTACCGAGGACTCAAAAACAATCTTTTTCTTTTCTCTTTTTTTTTGAAGGCCCCCCCAATGGTCTTTCTATCCTTGCCGTAAGGTTTTCTGTTTCTCAACATCCTCTTCCTCGATATCAATGTTTGCTAAACTCTTCTTGACAAGCCCATCTTTTTCCTAACCCAATGGATATCTATGATAGCTTTTAAGACACGAGGGTTAACATGATGCATGTATGCATGAGATGCATAAGATACGCGTGATGTATGAGATATAATATGCATGTGGTTATCAAAAGTATAGAGGGGTGGCTCCTATAGGTCCTACAACTATGATTCATATGTGGGTTTTCGGGAGTGCGGACAAAGGCTCTCGCTGACGAAGGATTGCCCACAACTATGACTCCTCACTCAAGGGTTCGAGCGACCAAGTGAGCGCACCTTTTTTATACCCTGAGGTACGTGCCAACGAGTGATAGTACGTGACTGACTGTCAAATGGATTTCACATTGTAGATTCCCCAGAGGGAGGGTGGAGCGAGGCTCTCTTAAGTACCCAAACCCCTTAGGCTTTTATCGTTTGGTGTCAGGAATAAACAACGAGTCCTCCAGATTAGTCCATCACAACGAGCTACAGATAATGATTATCTAGGTGCTTTCACAGCTTTTCCCCGAAGGGTAGTGAATGAAGGAAAACACCAAGTCATCATCTAGCTTTAACAATGCCTTTGGTTAAAACCCCCTCAACCCACTATAGAAACGGTCAACTAAAGCGCAAATCATACACATCACAAGACATGATTTCGAGGCCAATTCTCTAAATCCCCAGTGGAGTCGCCAGACTGTAGGACACAGAACTTGACGACGCTGTTCTAGGCTCACGGCCTAGTTGGGAGTACGAAATAACATAAAGTCGCCACCCGGTGTGAACCGGGACAAAGATTTAAGGCCTCACTCACCCCTCGCAAGGGAAGCCCTCAAACCGTTGGGTTCAGAATGGTCCCTTACTTATGTCACTTGTGATGATATGATTTGTGCGATAAACTAACCGAATCTATTCAACAATCATGCTCAGAGGTATTTAGATCTAACATGCATTCGCTAAATAAATCCTATTCTAAGTTTGCATGCTTAAAAGTAAGTCTTTGAATGGCAAACACGATATCACACAATGAGCATATTGAACCATTAAATAAACGAATCACTATTCAAACATAAACCTAAACTAATCAAAATAACATGCTTAAAAATAACATAATCTTGCTTAGAAATTAAATAACAAAACTAAATTAAATCATGCTTAAAATAATAAATGAACGACCTATAAACTACAACATGCTCAAATACAAATTTGGATGAGACGAGATATGTGTATCTTAAGTGGTACGTGGCGTTGTATCCCGAGAGCAGACCGCAATACCGTCCATTCGGAATCGGCTACGGAATTTACGTCCGGGTTTCCATCCGATATACCAAAAAAGGGAACACGCATCCCGCTCATCCAACAATCACATCATGCCTCAAACGACTCTCAAGCAATAATATTTTAAAATAAATAAAATAAAACGAAAGAAGATAAGTAAAAAGGTGCCCTCAGGTCTAACCTCTTTTGTTGTCTCTCGAAAGCGTGTTACACGGCCGTCGGAAGGGAGAATGCTCTGTAACTTTTCTGATTTACTAGCTCAACGTCTTTCCTCGTTGTTTTGATGTTCGGGCCACTGTTTTTCCTCAGTTTCACTGTTTTTTTCGGTGAATTTTTTTGTCACTGTTTTGGTTATTTTTTAGGGGACTGTTTGGGCATTTTTAAGGGCTAAAGGGCTGCTATTTTTGCTGAGTTTTCAGGGGGTTTTTGTGCAGTTTTTTAGTTATTTTATGGCTGTTCTATGGGTTAAAATCGCTACAAAACTGATCAGTTCAAGGGCTGTTTGTGCGGCAGTTTTAGTGTGTGTAGGGCTGTGTGTGCGTGCGTTTGGTTAGTGTACTGGGCTGTGTATGCGTGAGTGAATGTCAGTGTGTGCGTGAGTGAATGGGACGTGAGCGTGGGTGTTGTGGCGTGCAGGTCTGGGCAGCAATGTGCAGAGGCAATTTGTGGTGAGAGTTGGCTGAGGTTTTGGGTGAAACATGGTTACGGTTTGAGGGCCATGTGAGTGCTGTTGGTTTGGCTGCTTGAAGGCGTGTGGAGGGCTGATGATTAGGCGTGTATGGCTGCGCAGAGATGAAGGGTAGTGGGTATGTGTTTTTATAGTGGCGTGATGGTTGAGTGTTTGTTGTGCATTGGTAAGGCAATTGATTAGTATCTTGTTTTTATTTTTTTAGTTGTATTGTTTTTGCTTGGTTTTTAGTCAAAATTTTTTAAAAAATATTCAAAAAAAATTAAAAAAAAAAATTAAAAAAAAATTAAAAAAAAAAAAATATTTTGTGTTTCTATTTTTTTAATTTGACTAACCAGGTGAAATTGGTGTGAGATAGCTGGGTAAGGAATTTCCACTCCTGAGACTTATCTCAACCTATTTCCTAACAAGTTAATTTTTGTTTATTTTCTTTTGAATTATTTAATTTGTGAATTCTCTATAATATTGATTTAAATTGGATCTTCATATGCTCAGTTGACAGGTATTATCAACATACATGGTAACATACAACCATGAGTTATAATTGAAAAGTTTGTAATATTCAGTGCTCTAGTTTAAATGGAGGAAGCATCTAAAAAAACGATGAAATAAAAAAAAATTAAACATCTGAGATCCGAGTAATTAAGTCCGTAAGGGTGTTTTAACACCTAGTGCCCTAAAGCCAACTGGCTTGGGAGTCACTGGCCCAAAGCTAGCTACATGGATTGAAGATGTTGTAAAAACAAAAAATCAGAAAACAATTCCATTGCTAAAAATGTGTGAATTCTTATATAACTTTAAAACAAAACTATTACTCTTTTTTCAACTACTTATGAATATTGTGGGCACAATGAGCTGATTAATACCTGATGAGTGGTAATTATATCACCATTTCCCACTCATTTAACTTAATATTTTGTATATTTTCTTGAGTTTTGTGAATATTTTGATGTGTTTTGTGTTATTTTGTAGATAAATAAAAATTCAGGACTCTCTGGAGGTGATTTGGGCCAAAATAGTGAAAACCGGACAAAAGGGCATTTTCGTCATTTCGCGCGTCGCGACGCGCAATCCTTTGGCGTCACGACGTCTAAAGTACCCCAATCTATGCTAACATGCGCCGGGTCCACGTGTCAGAATCTGAGAAGTTTGACTTTGCTAACGTGCGTCGTGCCACGTGTCACCATCACAGTCGATCTGCTAACGTGCGTCGTGACACGTGTCATCATCCTACGGTGCCGACAATCGCCCTCACCACGTGTCGCCACGTATCACTCCATGTGTCTGCCACGTCATCATCCATATCACCGGTTGACCGAGTCAAAGTGCCACAGCATCGCCACGTCATCATCAACCAATCACAACGTGCCACGTGTCGTAATCTTATAGTGCCGACAATCCCTTTCGCCACGTGTCGCCATGTCAACGCCACATCAGCACAATTATTGAATCAAATTATCTGCAATCACCATGTCAGCAGATAAGAATCTGAACCGGCCAATAACGTGTTGACACGTCATCGCGTCGTGACGCAGGAATAAACCTTGCGTCGCGACGCATGGAGCTTATTGGGGCCTATAAATAGAGCTCGAAATTTCAGTTTCAGATGTACCTTCCTCTCTGATTTCTCTGATGTAAATAGAGAGTTTTCTATCTAGTTTGTTTTAATTTCAATTTTGTAATAAATTTTAATTACGTTCTGTAATAGTAATAGTAATTTACTCTCTTTACTTTATACAGTTTTTACTATTCAACCATTAGGAGGTAACTTCCCCTGCTAGGGTGAAAGGTAATTCTTTTACTATTACTATTTAGATTAATCTCCTTAAATATAATATATTCACTATTTAAAATTTGACTTAATGAGGATACCGCTATATTGGTCGGTTGGTAATTCATTTTAAACTGGTTTAAACCTGACTAAGCAAGGATACCGCCAGATTGGTCGGTTGGTAATTAAATTTTCTTACCGCCTATATGGCTGGTTTATTTTGGTTCCGCCTTTATTGCTGGTTGGACTTAATTTGACTTAATCAGGTTACCGCCTATATTGCTGGTTGGTAAAATAATCACAAGTTAATATATTATATTAAAGGAGATATCTAAATAGTAAATAGTAAAAGTTGATCATTTTACCTTAGCATTTTATTTTAATTTACTTTTCAACTTTTACTTTACCGCAATTACTTTTCAGCATTTTTACTTTATGTTTTTTACTTTCAAGTTTTTACTAGCCCTAGTTATGTGTCGTAACTAAGTTAGTTATCTGGGGTTGTGATGAATTTTAATATCACCGGTTTATAAGGGATTGTTTTATAGTTTGGGTAATTTAAAGGTTTACTTATTAAGTCTTAAGCTTAATGCGTCTTGTTAATTGGTCACTAATAAGATAGATCTGGTAAATCTAAAATAAACTTGACAAAGGAATTTTAGGTTTCAGCCTTAGACTTAATAGTCCACGATCTTCATTGAGGATAGATAACCCTTTGATAGATTTCCTTACAGGATAGACATATACCTGTCGGGCGGGGGTAGCCATAATTGGAACTTAAACTTAATGAATCCAGGTAATTTGGTTGACATAGACATATGGTTTAATTGGGTTAAACTGGGTATTTGCGTCTGACCATCGACAGAGGCTTTTGCGTAATTTTGTGTTCCAGGTTAGTAAACCGATTTATTACCCAAACATGAAATAACCACTTCATCTTTTAAAAGATATTAGAAAGAATCACAACCCTAGATAGTTTTTAATATTGAATTTTCTTAAACCTACTTTCGAACAATTTTATTTACTTGTTTTTAAATTTAAAATCTTCACCATTTCAAATCAATCAATCAACCTGTTAGATACTAGTAATCATTTGACCTTATAAAATTAATCGATTAGGTATTAAGTCCTCGTGGGATCGATACTTTTGATACTACTTGTACGATATGTGCACTTGCGTTATACGCGTGTGTAAGCACCGGTCAAGTTGTTGGCGCCGTTGCCGGGGACTTATTTATCTTTCACTATTAGTTTTGAGGTTTGATACATTTACTTGTATCTAATTTCTTTTTACTTATTTTTTTTTTGTTTTCTTGTGTTTCAGGTTCTCAGATCCTTCATGAGATGAACCAGAAGCTTTGAACTCCGACCGCTTGACCCGGAGATCGAAAGAACCATCAGACAGTTGAGAAGGGAAAGGCGAGAAGGCCAATAAGCAATTGTTAACATGGAACCTGAACCTTTGGAGGTTGCACCACCAATTCCCATTCGAGACAGAACCATTCCGGTGGTTGACAGACTCATTTCATGTATTGTACTTCCTCCCTTACCAGCAAATGCGGGTGACATCAAAACATGCATTCAGATGATTCAGCAGTCAGTTCAGTTTGGGGGGAATGCAACTAAAGATCCTTATGCCCACATCAGCAACTTCCTGGAAGTTTGCGGCACTTTCAATTACAACCGAGATGCTGAAGAAGCAATGAGACTGCGTGTTTTCCCATACTCCTTAAAGGACATAGCTAAAGCTTGGCTACATTCACTACCAGCAGGTTCCATCACAACTTGGAACACTTTAGCCACCAAATTTCTTGCAAAGTACTTTCCACCAGCCAGAACTGGAAAGCTGAGGAATGACATCACATCCTTTGTACAACAAGACTCAGAAACTCTCTACGAAGCTTGGGAAAGGTACAAAGATTTGCTCCGGAAATGTCCTCACCATGAGATTCCAAAATGGCTTTAAGTCCAAACATTCTATAATGGACTTTCTGGAATAATGAGAACCACAATCGATGCTGCTGCTGGAGGAGCTTTAATGGCAAAAGGAGAAGATCAAGCCTGAGACCTAATCGAAGAAATGGCCAACAACAATTCCTTGTGGCCAACAGAAAGGAACATGATCCAAAGAATTGCAGGAATTTATGATAGTGGAGCCAATACAGCAGTCAACGCCAAGCTGGATCAGATATGCAAATTCATGGAGACTCTTACCACTGGATCCACAAGTTCACCATATGGAGGAGCACCAGAACCAAACCAACTTGAAGAAACGGTGAATTATGTCAACAATTTCAACAGACAGGGGAACAATCCATATTCCAACACCTACAACCCAGGGTGGAGGAATCATCCCAATTTTTCATGGAGCAACAATTCAGGGCAAAAGAATAATCCACCACCTGGATTCCAACAGCAGAACTATCCACCACCTGGATTCCAGCAACAGAACAAAGGCCAGGAGCAGGCAAATGAACCAGGAATAGCAGAAGTGCTGGATCAGTTAAAAAAGTACGATGCTATCTTTCTGAACCAATCTGCTTCCATCAAAACACTGGAGAATCAAATCGGACAACTGGCTAATGCTCAGAGTTACAGACCGCCAGGTAATCTTCCCAGCAACAAAGAACCAAATCCAAGGAACCGAGGGAATGAGCAATGTCAAGCCATTACTTTGAAAAGCGGTACTGAAATCAACAAAGATGTTGGAATCAAGGTATCCAAATAAGAAGTTCCAAAAAAAGCAGAGCAACAGATGGAGGAAAAATAAGCAAATGATAAAGAACCAGAAAGAATCACTCCACCTCCACCTTTTCCACAGGGACTTCAGAAAAACAAACTGGACAAGCAGTTTGCTCTATTCCTGGAGGTGTTCAAAAAGCTACACATCAACATCCCATTTGCAGAAGCATTGGAAGAAATGCCCAGTTATGTCAAATTTATGAAAGACATTCTTTCACGAAAACGGAGATTGGGAGACTACGAGACAGTAGCATTAAAGAAAGAATGCAATGCCATTATTCAGAGGAAACTTCCCCCGAAGTTGAAAGATCCTTGCAGTTTCACAGTTCCATGCACCATTGGAGAACATTATATCGGTAAAGCTTTATGTGATTTAGGTGCTAGTGTTAACTTGATGCCTTTTTCTATTTACAGGAAACTGCAGATTGGAGAAGCAATGCCTACCTCAGTCTCGTTGCAACTTGCTGATCGAACACTAGCATTTCCAAGAGGTGTTGCTGAAGAGGTGCTGGTCAAAGTTGAAAAACTGATTCTCCCAGTAGATTTCATCATCCTTGACGTGGAAGAAGACAAAGAAGTACCTATCATTCTTAGGAGACCATTCTTGGCTACAGGTAAAACTGTGATTGATGTGCAAAAAGGAGAACTGACCATGAAAGTGCATGACCAAAAAGTTACCTTTAATGTTTTCAAAGCCATGAAATTCCTGAGTGATGAAAATGAAGAAGAATGCTTCAGAGTTGATGTTGTTGATAGTATCGTTCAGGATACTGAGCCAAATCCCATGGATACACTCGAAGCTTGCATCACCAACATGACTGACAGCGAGCTAGATGCTGAAATCCTGGAATGTATCAACTACCTTAACAAACCATTCCGATTCAAATCAACACCACCAGTTGAAAGCTTGGAACTACCAAAGAAAGATCGAATCAAGCCTTCGATTGAAGAACCACCACAGCTGGAGCTGAAGTTACTTCCGAGCCATATCAGGTATGCATTTCTTGGAAACTCTTCTGAATTACCTTTTATTATTTCTTCTTCACTAACATTGGAGCAAAAAGAAAAGTTACTAAGAGTATTACGAGAGCACAAAAGAGCCATTGGCTGGACTATAACAGACATTCGAGGCATTAGTCCATCATTTTAGATGCATAAGATTCTGATGAATGATGAGTACAAACCCATAGTGGAGCATCAACGGAGACTCAATCCAATCATGAAGGAAGTCATGAAGAAAGAAATCATCAAATGGTTAGATACTGGCATCATTTACCCCATCTCAGATAGTAGTTGGGTAGTCCTATGCAGGGTGTGCCGAAGAAAAGAGGAATTACTATTGTCACAAATGAAAAGAACGAGCTAATCCCAACAAGAACGGTGACTGGATGGATAGTATGCATGGACTACAGGAAGCTGAACAAAGCCACGAGAAAAGACCATTTTCCGCTACCATTCATTGACCAGATGTTAGACAGACTGGCAGGACATGAGTTCTATTGCTTTCTGGATGGATATTCAGGGTACAACCAGATTGCCATCGCACCAGAAGACCAGGAGAAAACTACCTTTACATGTCACTATGGTACTTTTTCTTTCTGCATGATGCCATTTGGATTATGTAATGCCCCTGCTATATTTCAGTGTTGCATGATGGCCATCTTCTCAGACATGTTGGAGTAGAGTATGGAGGTTTTTATAGATGACTTTTCTGTGTTTCGAGATTCTTTTGACCACTGCTTGCAAAATTTGGAACATGTGTTACAAAGGTGCGAAGATACAAACCTGGTGCTCAATTGGGAGAAATGCCATTTCATGGTACATGAGGGCATTGTTCTTGGACACCGGATCTCACAAAAAGGAATCGAGGTAGAAAAAGCAAAGATTGAAACAATTGAAAAACTACCTCCGCCGACATCTGTCAAAGGGATTCAGAGCTTTCTCGGACATACAGGTTTTTACATGAGATTTATCAAAGACTTTTCCAAGATTGCTAAACCTCTGTGCAATCTTCTGGAGAAAGATGTGTCTTTCAACTTCACCAAAGAATGCTAGGAAGCTTTTGAGATCTTAAAACAGAAGCTGATTTCTGCCCCCATTATTGTAGCACCAGACTGGACCCTTCCATTTGAAGTGATGTGTGATGCTAGTGATTTTGCTGTAGGTGTAGTTTTTGGACAACGCAAAGCAAAAATTTTCCACACCATTTACTACTCTAGCTGAACTTTGAATGAATCTCAACTCAACTAAACAACCACTGAAAATGAGTTGCTCGCAGTTGTGTACGCTTTTGACAAATTTCGCTCCTATCTGTTGGGTCCCAAGTGGTGGTCTACACATATCATTCAGTAATCAAATACTTGATCACGAAGAAAGATGCCAAACCCAGATTGATCCGTTGGATACTTCTTCTGCAAGAATTTTACGTGGAGTTTCGAGACAGGAAATGGACAGAAAACCAAGTGGCAGATCATCTATCGAGGCTCGAGAATGGAGAAACAGCTGGCAAAGATCTGTCAATCAGATGAACAGCTGTTTTCCATGAAACAGCAAGATGCCCCTTGGTATGCTGACTATGTCAACTACATTGTGTCAGGAAAATGGCCGTTGGAATGGACAACTCAGCAACGGAAGAAATTCTTCAAAGAAGTCAAGCACTATGTTTGGGATGAGCCGTACATGTTCAAACGATGTGCTGATCAATTATTGAGACGATGTGTTCCACATGAGGAAGTCAACAGTGTTTTGCAGCACTGTCATTCATCACCATATGGCTGACACTTCAGCGGAAACAAAACTGCAGCCAAAGTACTACAATCAGGTTTGTTCTGGCCCACTTTTTTTAAAGATGTTTATCTTTTTGCTCTTCAATGTGACAGGTGCCAGAAAATGGGGAATATTTCAAGGAGAAATGAATGACCGTTGCAAAACATTCTAGAAGTGGAAATATTCGATGTGTGGGGTATTGATTTCATGAGACCCTTTGTTCCATCATTCGGAAACTTGTACATCCTGGTTGTTGTAGACTACGTCTCCAAATGGGTTGAAGCAATTGCACTGCCATCCAATGATTCAAAAGTGGTGATCAAATTCCTAAAAAGAACATTTTCACTCGGTTCGGAACACCTCCTACAATCATCAGCGATGGTGGCACACATTTCTGCAACA